>JAJTJO010000296.1:0-19155 GCA_024550625.1 Dendroctonus valens | reverse complement strand
GGGATCTGCAATTTCTTTCATTGTCTTCTTGGGTTGCTCTGTGATTTTACCATCAGATTCCAGACTTCCAAAAGTGCCATTTACACGCTAGGCGCTTTGGAAAAGGAAATTGTCACCCCACACTCAAGTTTTACAAAAATGTGGCACTCACTGAAAATAAGTTGAACCTCAAAATTACCAACATTCCACTTTCCGCCTGTTCATTAGCATTACTAGCACTTTTTGTCACTTTGAAAGTAATTTATCGACATGCTAATTGTTCATATCGCCAACATGTTTCATTTCACCGGCATTGTAAATACGGCTGAAAATTGGGGCCACCAAACCGACTTATCAATGATCAACTTTTCTTTTGCTGGTTCGAGTAACATGTAATTAGAACGCTGACATTGACCTCCATTTCTATCTCAAGTGACCTTCGATGAAAGTGTTGTATTTTGCCTAACAAATTATTTGCTTTGAATTTTAACACCCTATTCAGCACTTTGATATGCAGAACGACTTACGCCGGTTGGGCATGGATATTGTGTAATTGGAAGGCCCTAAATTAACCCATTTAGTGAGGATTTACATAGGATCGGGAATTAAATGTGCTCAAGATAAAGGAGAATAGAATCTACTAAGCTTCTGGATAGTTGACCTAAGAAGTTTTGTTAAAATAAGAAAATACTGAGGCAAAACATCAATATTTCAAATATTCTTTGCCATATGTTGTTTCGATAAAATTAGGTCACTCAACCACCAAGCAGCTGAAGGAAATAAGAATTGGCATCCGAAAACCTATCTCCCATATAGAAAGAGCCTTCCAAAAACGTTTCTATGCCTTCATATAAATTCCAGCGAAACCGGCGAACATCGTATTTTACTCCGACGGCTACATGAAATATGAAAAAGGATTGACAATAATTCTCCCACGTTATATCAATTTGGGTTCTTTTATCTTTTTTTCATAACGTCGAGAAAATTGCAGAAACCGATTTATATGTGACCTCAATTGAATCCAGGAATTTAGCATGAGGAGCAGCAATTTTGCCAAAAAAAGAAAAGCTCCAAATTTAGATGTGAATGAAAAAAAAATCCCTCAAATTTCATTTCAGTCGCTTCGCAGTCAAATCGAGCATTCAGCTCAGTAAGTCCGTTGTATATGTATTTTTCATGAGCTCTGAACTCTGTCCAAAGTGTATAAAAAAACCATTTGGGCATCTAGGAATATATTGACTGATTGAAGCAAGTTGACCATTAGAGTTAACGGTACTTAAGTGAACACTTTGTAGATTACAAGATATAAAGTGCCTAGTTCAATATCCGTTTCACAAATTGCACTGTCCAACACACTTCCCGGTATGTATTTGTCATATCGTCCATAAAAATTACCATATTGAATCAGTAATTTCTCTTTTCTTGCCGGCATACTAATTAAGGCGGGCCGGAATGAAAAAAATATTCCGAATCCACTTCGGAAAACAGTGGAGTATAAACGAGGAGAATTAGCATATTTTTTCAAATCATCATATAGTGGAATTATCTACATATGTATTTACGTCGTATTGAAATTTGGAACGACCATCCAAGTAACCTCAATTCGATATTTATAAAGTCGCATGTTTTATTCAAACTTGCATGTGGGGGAATTTGAAAAAGTGAGTTGGGACTGTGACTGAAAGTCAAATAAGCCAATTATGCATACCTTACTTGGTGATAACGCAGTTTAGAATATTGGAAAATACGTTTTTTTTGGGCCTGCCGATATTCAACAAAAGTTAGATGTACCATAGAAAGTGTAATGGTATTTTTTCGTATTCATTACGTACTATAAAACGACCATTTCATACCATTTTCGATCCTTCGATCTAGGGTTATCGCATTCAGAGAAATGGGCACTAATAACAAAAAAATATTTTTCAAAAAAAGCAATTTAGTTTCCAATTTGAGAGTACTAGCTGGTCTTATTGAATAATATACGATCATCCTTATGTTGACTGTTAAATGACTTCATACATTATTCAAACCAGAAACCCAGCAATAAAATAATTACGATTGCTGAATTTTAACAATCTTATTGGACATTAATACATTTATTACCCTGCATTTGAAACCCAACTTGAGACAATCGCATCCACAATTTATACGCTTTTCAACCTCTACTACTCACCATCGAGTAGAAGAACCACTGCGAAAATCTTCAGGCATTGAAAATATTTTGCATTCCACATGATTGCCTGATTTCCCAAAAGCAAAAGTTGCTTCGATTGAGAACTAATAAGTTTTCTGGCGCTATCTAAAGCACTTTAATTTTTTTTCGGGTCAAATGAACTACAATAAACATACGAAACTAACTTTTATTGTAATAATTCAATTGAAATATACAGTTTTTAGATATACAATATAAAGATTAATAGTATACGGATTAGAACTATATTAAATTAAGCAAATAAATTGACAATGTCTTATGGTAAGTAAAACTATATACAGCACATATGTATGTATAAAGAATGGGGTAAAATGCATTATTTAATACAACAGAATATTAGTCTTATTGTCTAACACTTACATTTATAATATACAGAATACATTTGGATCAAGAACATCTTGGGCTCGTCGATGTTTTGATCACTGGATATATTTTCAACGACAAAAACAAACCTTGAAAAGCACTTTGATTTAATGAGTCTTTAAAATTCAAAGTGATGAACAACAAGAAAGTAATTTTTAAATAGTTGTAAAGCACCGAGACATAAACTGTTCTAGTCAATATTGGATAAAATGTATAATGGCAGTGGATGCCAAGTCCAAACCTTTCTTAAAATGTCAATGGATTTTCTGAAAGAATCTTGAAAAATTTATTCAGCAAAAAGCAGATTTTATTAATTACCAGTAAGAAATATATTAAGTTTATACGTTTTGAGCATCTCCAAGACCACGATTTTCGGATAAATAAAGCTCACTTGAGCAAACAACGGTAAGTAAAACCTGTTTATTGTAAATTTTGTTTTTTCAAATCACTTCAAGCATTTTAAATTCATTGTGTATACTTTCCTGACTGTATTTCAACTTTCAACTCTAGCCATTCTTGCGTGGCTTCTTGGCTTGCCAAACGTGAAGGTAGAAACAGCCATACATACAACCTGATGATGGTGGAGAAAGACACCGAAACGTACTTGTAAAATGTTTTAACTAATAAACACTAATATTGACTGGAACCCAGGAATTTCTTTTGAATTAAATTTTAAATTCATTCAGTACGAAAATTTACTTCAACCAAACGAGCTCCTTAACAGATCCAAGTTCATGATTCTAAGTGATCTGAGTGCTAAATCTACACTTCCCCAGTCGCATTCTACTAGAGGAAGTTTGTAGGCTGCAGATATCGGCATTGATGTCATTTTTAATAGAATTTTAAATGGAAGCATCAATTTTCCTCAAATTTCCGAGGGGCGTTTTAACAACCTTCAATGGCAAACCAATTTATCGGTCATTAATCAAACTGCGCTTCCCATAAAGAAATTTTTGTCTGCCGCCCATTTTAGAGTTATTAATGAGATACTTGATTTCATTTAATTTTCAACGAACTGGACAAAAAACGACCGCTCTATAAAGATAGAAGATTTCAATAATTTACGTCAATGAAAGTGGAAGGAAAGAATGAAGCTGGAAATGTTTCCAATAAACCAGCACATATGGATATATTCCTAGTGGATATTTGTAAACACCTTCATCAATCGAGCGCTGACAATCTGGAAAAGGGTCGTTTTAAAGACAAAAAATAGTTTCTTTCATCTGATCTAATTTCAGACGGTCGGTTTGCCACAAGAGAGAAATTCAAGCTCTTCAAATGAAATTTTTGTTTTTGCCTGTAATTTGCATGGCTCAATCTCTCCAAAAAAGAATAGAGTTTCAGATAAGAAAACTTTTTAAAGAACTTCAAAGAATTCCATGACCTTAGATAGTACCGCTCTAGTGCTTGTGTGTGTTGTTTTTGGTATCGCATAGAGCTTTTCATTTTTTTTCAGAAAAATCTGTATAAATTTCAATTATTCTCCCATTACCGAGGCAAGGTTTTTTTGGCAAGTTTTCTTTAATCCATTTAAGCACAAGTCATGAATTCCCGGTGCAAGGTTTAAAGCCAATAAATGCATTGGCATTGCATTCCATTATCATCCTACTTCGCATTTTTTAAACATTTTCTATCACACAATCCCATTTCACTTGGGATCAATCGTTTTGGATCAATCCGAAGAGATGCATTTATTAAAATAAATTCCGAACTTCCATTCGTATTGCACAAACTGGAAAAACTTTGTTTTTTGTCTTTGAGAAGCCAGAATGTAATTGCAGAATATTCCAATTTTGCTAATTCCATGGCATGGTCCTAGAAACTTTCTAAAATAAAATGAGTAGAAAACAATCAACTGAATCAGGAAGCAAGGAATCGTAAATCATTTTATTCTAGTTTGAGAAAGTGAAACTCTGCCACTTGAAAAACGATGATTTTTTATTATCCTGTGCTTTTTCCCTCTGTTTCATTATCACCCTGTAATAAATTAAGCACTTAGATATTAGCATTCTCCTTCTCAAATAAAATAGTTTCAAGCCTGATCATGTCTCCAGACTCTTCAAGTTACTCAAATCCCCAAATGTAATATATAGTTCATTACTCTTAAAAAAACTGCTACTCTCTTTTGCTCAGTTGGAATTCATTCCTAGACTGTCTGTAACTAAGTTATCAAATTACTAGAATCAGCTTATAAAAGGTACTTTTTATACTCTGTATTGTCTGCTGTTGTTATTTTAAAAGCCCGGTTAGAAAGGTTAAGCAGACAAAGCTGTGGCTTCCAGACTGATTATTCTGCGATAATTTTCCAACCAATTCGTCAATGCATTACAATGTTCGATGTTATTGAAAATATATCCGTTAAAACCGCAACATAAACAACACTGAAAAGTCCTAAATTAGCTACGGATGGCTAATATAAAAGTTACAAAACACCTAAATAGTCTTACACAATACAAGAGTAAATACTATATTTTTGGTGCTACATTTTAATTTTGTTGCCGATAGTTTCGTTGGTTTTAAGTCGTTTGTTTATAGAGTTTTCCGAGTTGTGCTAATAACAATACCAATTACGTCCATGAGGATTGTAGAGACGACTTGATTTAAGTGAAGGAGGCACAGCCAGGTGGTATGTACATTATTGTACATTTAATTTTTTTTGAAGCTTTTTATATTTTTCTGAGGTACGATTTTCCGGTTTAGGTACATATAATTATTTTAGTTTCACGTGGAAAAACTTCTATGTCTACTGATTTTCATTCAATAACATCAATAAAAAACTAACAAGTTTTCTTCAGTCATCGCAGTCAAAGCGTTAAACCTCATTACCGCACCAACGAAATAATGTTACATGACAATCTAACATTAAAAACAAATTAGTAACTTTACCTTTTCAGTCCATCACATCACAATCACAGTTGAACGGTTCCTCTGATATTTTCAACGCACTTTGGGATTAAAGCATAAAAATTCTGAAATTTAAAATGTCAACACTTTAGAATTGTGTCTGCATGATATTATCATTCGAGATCAAATACCTAGTACTTAGTTCGTAGCACGTGAAGTAATTCATGGCCAGTTTCTTTTATTTTAACTAAAAGTGCTACCATAATGATTTTGGAGGCACAAATTTCCTAAACTCAGTTGATTATCGAAACAATTCCGCCTACTTTTTCGTGCAAAATTTTGAAAACGCCCACTACAGATCTGAATAAAGCCCATTGAAATATCTTTAATATTCCGTTCAATTCTCGCATTAAATAATTTTAATTAGACAAACCTAAACAACCGAATTCATGCTATTCACAGCGCTCAAGTTATTTCGTGCTGCGAAATTCTTTAATCGCTAACATTTCGTTAACACTGTTAAATCCGTACTGCCTGTGTTGCACTGTGGATAATTAGTGGCATCCGTCATAAGATCAGGCTTTAAAGGCTGTTTTGACACTTTTTGCGTACCGAATTCCGTTGCGAAGGACGGCCAACATCATCGCCACCTTTTTCGATACAAAGAATGTCCTTGAATTCCTTCCAGAAGTTCTCGTTCAGGCAACCGTAGAGAATTGGGTTCGAACATGCAGATGACATGCCCATCATGTGGCAAATGGCGTAACACACCTGCAAGAAAAATAATTTGCTCAAATTGTTAGAAAAGGGGTTTACTGACTTTCCTAAGTTCCAGTCAGAATTTCGGTTTTATTTGGAGGACAGGAAAATTGTTTATTTAGCCAATAAACCTCATCAAGATTATTTGGGAATTTAATATCAAAATGTAAAAACTTGTTTATAGTGCAAACATTAAAAAATTATTGCAGCTCTACTTCGCAATAAATGTGATAAAGTTTAACGAAAAGAACAATGCAAAATACTGGATAGAAATTTTTTAAAATTCCTCATCCTTATGCGTCTGAAATATAATCCGAGCAAAAACTATATTTAATTTATGATTTCTAACGTTAAATAACACAGGCTTTTAGTAAGAATTATGGCCATTTTTCACATGCTTTTTGCAGCCTTTTAATGTGAAAAGCTTCTGCCACACATCAACATTGATAGTTTTATTGTTAAAGAATTCCACGCCTTCATCTGTCTGGCTGAATTTTTGCAATTTCGCAAAATATTAGATTTCTGTGTTTCATTGGAATTAGGCAGAGCTTACATTGGCGTAATTATTAATTTCTATATGAAATATTTGTCTGGAACCTCACACGCTATTTGATATCAAGCATGTGGGGTTTTTTACAGCTGTCCCGAGCACAACTCTCCAAACGATAGGGAACGCATATTTTTGTTAAATAATTTGAAATTTATTTCGTTTTTAGCAGCAAAAGTTCCAAAGGTCCATCTGTTTTTTTTCTGACTTAAAAATTTATCTCACTTAAAATTCACACTCGTGAAATGGAGAAATTGACTATCAAACTGAATTTCCCGAAAAAATATGGTTATTTTGGCAATTTAGCGGTTGTTTTTTTTATAACAGACAATAAAACAATTATCAAAAGAGATAGACTTTCGAGGCCATTCCTTGAAACAAGTGGGTTTTTCGGGTTTTTAGGCCGTCGTTCGGTAGAATTTCTTCTTGACGTTTCGCAAGCACGTGTGGCTTGCATCTTCAGAAGTGGTTTGCTTGAACGCTTACACTGTTCTGATGCGATTCCTCGGGCGCAGTCCGTATTATGCACCGGTGGCGATAACGTGGTTTGTGATGACGTGGCCTGTGTCATCGGAGCTTGCGCATTCTGTTGGCTGTTGCTATCCTCCGATGTACAGGATTCTCTCTCCTGTCCTGAGCTGTTGCTTTTTCTTGCTGTTTTTGCGTTGGTGAGTGCTGAAACCATATCCTGTTCAGCGCCATTGTCTCTTCTTTTCTGTTGAAATTGTCGTCGTGTTTGTAGATTTCAATGGCTTCTCGTAGTAGTCGGGGGCGATACCCTTTTGTCGTGGCCAGGACCTGTGCCTCTCCGAAATAGATGTTGTGTGTTCCATCGCTGAGGGCATGTTCCGCCACTGCCGACTTCTCCACATGTCCAAGTTTGCAATTCCGTCGATGTTCTTCTAATCTTGTCGCAACCGATTCTCTTAGTAGTTCCTATGTATACGCTTCCACAGGAGCATGGAATCCGGTAGATTCCCGCAGTTGCTAGGTGAGGTCTTTTGTCTTTAACTGACCCTAGATATTCTCGGATCTTTTGTTGTGGGCTTGTAGACCGTTCTTATGTTGTGTTTTCCTCAAGAGCCTCCCAATTCTGTCCGTAACCCTTGGAACATAGGGCAGGAAAGCTTTCCGAGTGGACTCACTTTTTTCAGCACGTCCCACTCCAACAGCTTTTTGATGTCCAACTGGGAATATCCGTTCTGAAGAAAAGCTTTTTCCAAGTGCTGTAGTTCCGTTGTTAGATGTTGTGGCCCACATATTTTCTGGCTCTATCCGTGAGAGTCTTAATGATTCCCTGCTTCTGACTCGGATGGTGGTTAGATAGCTTGTGAAGATATCTGTCTGTGTGGGTGGCTTTTCGATATACCTTGTGGTCCAAAACGATTCCCCTGCCTAGACACCAAAACATCCAGGAAGGCCAGTTGTGGTTTTGTTCACTTCCCATGGTAAATTCTACCGAACGACGGCCTAAAACCCGAAAAAAACCCACTTGTTTCAATAAAACCAATTTTTACATGATTTGGAAGTGCCGTCAAATCACTTTTTGCTTTTTGTGATATGATAACGGAAATGATTTCCCTTAAAAGAGCTTAATATAATTTTACTGTTTATTAGAAACTCTTCTCCTCCATCTGTCTCAAATATATCAATTTCATGAAAAATAAATCTCAATTATTCAAATCAACACGAAAGCTGATGTTAACTGCAAATGCAACTAAAAACCTCGTTTTACAAAATCACTTATTGAACGACTTGAACGTTATATACCAAAAGTGGACTATTCTATCATGGCTTTTCTCGGCTCATTTTTAGAACTACCACGTGTCTAAGAAACACGCGTTTTCAAAAGTTATTGCTCCCCATCAATTGCAGCTTTGATGGATTTAGGCACTAATCAATTTATAAATGGCAATTATATATTTTTTGAATATAATTTAAAATTGTAACGAAAAAGTTAATCAAAAGCCAGAAAATGTTTGTAAGTTCCTTATAACGGCTTTGAATGCACTGCTGTTTGCATATTTGAGATGTTAGAAATTCACCACCGCCATCCATCGGAAACACATTTTCAGGATTTTAACAACGCTTTAAACAATTGTCAATTAGTTTGAGTTCAACATTAGATTCTTCAGTTTCATGACATCTTAAAGCACCAGCTTTTGAAGCACTTCCTAAATCTTGGTGGTAATAGTCCTATACAAATGATGAAAATGGTAAATTTAATTTGTTCTCATTTAAGCCGTGAGTTTCTTTCATAAAATCATATAGACTTACGACCCAAAACATAAAATATATTATCCCAAAACTACAGCTTTTCAGGTGTTTTACTGAGAATTTATAAATCTAATTAGGTTAATAGAAGTCCCTCATATTTGAGGGAGCAGCAAATTAACGCAGCAATATACATGAACTACTGCTAAATTATGATCAAAGATATAGCCTTATGGCCATTTACACAAATTAAACTTGAGAAGCCATGAATACGAAACATATTTCAGCACATTTATTGCTGTTCTGGGAAATGTTTTATTTTATTTGCATTCTCATTTTAATTATTTAGAGCTTGCAACTTTCTATCATTTAGCAGACATGAAATTTGCTTCAAAAATTTGCCTTTCGAAAGTTTGCATACTCTGTTCAAATGGCAGGAATGCCAGCAAGCCAATCAGGTAATAGGACATTATGCAAATATAAACGTTTCAGCATTATGGGCCTTACATGTAAGGCAGATTAGAATTCTCTACATTCGCACTTTATTACAAACTTTCTAAAGCTTACCTTCATTGGTGACTGCTGAACTTATTCGAGTCTGGTGATAGATCAGCAATAAGATTGAATAAGTTCAAAGGCAGCCAACTGATGCAGAAAATAATAGCAATCGACTCAGCAGAAGATTCGTCCGCTGTAATCTTCTGCCTCTCAATTCTTGTCGGCAATTCTTCTGAAGATTATCTTCGGGGCTGACAAAGCCGGCTTGAAATCGATACCGCAGCTTATAGGAAATTCGATAATACGCTGCCTGGAAAAAAGAAAGCCGCTTTAATATTTTTTCTATTTTTCAACATATTTATTGATAGTTGCTCGTTATCTGAGCTCGGAGATGGATTCCCGAACTTTGTTAACAGCTAGTCTCATACAGCGAAAACGGCTCTTCTTAATAGTCTACAAGTATTATTACTTAATATTCCCTCAGCCCTATTACATTCAGTGGCATTACGTTAGACAAAGCCACATATTCAAATTCGGGTACACATTAATTAATCTGACTCTATGATGGATATGGATGGAATGGGTTTAAATTTTAAGCGAAGATAGAGTACGACATCCGGATTTTAGTGGAACGTAAATTAGTTTTAATACGCTGGTAAAATTAAATATATTAAATTTTACGAGGATCGACATTAAAATCTATTATATTTCCATTAATTCTGCCAGATGAGTTGCACTAAAATCCTCGTAAAATCGCTACTGTGGACTTTCCAAAGCATATGACAATAATCGTAAATAAAGCTCGTTAATACCGGCACGTTTAATCAGTTCAAGATATATCATGCACAATGCGCATTGTTTATTGCCCCTATAAAAACCGATTAATTTTAATAAAATGGTATTTGCAGTTTGTTTTAGAGCCATTTATGCTCATCTATTTCTGAGACAAGATCGGACGTTGTAAATTTCATTAAAAAGCGGTTAAAAATCACGTTTGTTTGCCAGCATTTTGGTACAATACTCGAATCCAATTTGAGCGCAGCTTTAGCTATTAGGGACTGAATGTGAACCGGAATGGCGTGCCTAAAAAACGACTTTTTAACTTGGGCCTGAAAAAAATACAGTAATTGTAGCGGAAATCGGTTTTATCGGCTATTTGGTGGCGAATTGATTTCTGCTTTGTTCGCTGAAATGCACAGGAAATTTCGTTTAATGTGAGATTTTCTGTACAAACAATTTTGATGGCCTCAATGACTTTGGCCAATTTTAAAAGGCCTGGGAATAAAATATCGCTTTGTGGATCAATCATTTACGTTCCATTATAGAGGAGCGGTTATTGAATGGAATACTTACTGATACGATGATATATTGGTAAGGTGTACTGGAAAATCAAGCGAAAATCGAGTAGTAGGCACCCGTCCATGTTCAATAGGCCAGTTTCGATGCAAAAAATCCAGGCTTGGTATGGCCTCGTCCATCCCTGTAAGTCGTGGTGCAGCAAATGGGCGATAATGAATAGAGGCATGCCAACATCACAGCGATTAACCAATGATCAGCAAAATCAGCGCTGCCCCAAAAAGCTGGAGAACTTTCTCTAGTAGGGTAGACAATCACCTGAAAAAAAAAAGCTTCAAATGTAATGGTAGACGACACAGAGCCAAATATAAGTATAGTCAGACAATGTCGTCGGCAGAGACTGAGGCAAAAGTGCTTTAAAAGACACCAAAGACTTTGCCATTACAACCAACAGCAATCAATTATTAATTTAACACTTATTTTTGCGATTTAGCGCGTCCTTGTTTGGGACGATTTGAAGCCATCAAGAAAGTTCGGTGCCGGTAATAAAAGTCTTCTAACCACTTCATATGCGATAACTACTGTTATAAACTGCTGTGCTTTTAGAGTATATTTCAGCTATGGACTCTATAAACTCCCAATCCTAAAACGGAATTGCAGGTTTTAATAATACATAAAACTCATCCAAAATTTGATTTGATAGCTCCGATTATTTCACTTAAACTTGAACTTTTCTGAAAGCCCACATTGATCAAAGAGTTTAGGCGCCTCAAAGGTCGCGAAACCATATTTCCAATTGAGCAGATTTGGCCTGATTGAGACAAATTTTCAGTGCAGCAAAAAAACAGCCATTTGCTTGATTTAACGGTATTTATTCAAGAAGTTGAAAGCTCGACGCTGAAAGCTCCAACATAAATTACCATACCCGAACTATTCGGATTTTGCTGCAGACATTATTCCATGGGCAATAATAAATGGGCTCAATAAAGGTTCAGGGGTGTTAATGAACAGATTTAAATTTTTTCCAGGTAGGCAAACCAGTAGTACAAACTAAGCTTGTTTAATTGCTGTATAAAATTACCAAATATCAGGATTTTTAGACCGACTTTGTGCCATTTCTTTCACTTGTATAACTCATTGTTAAATTTATTCGCCTGACACTGTAATTAGGATGTAGAGTAATTTGTCGAACTATTTTTTCAAGCGCTAGAAATTAGTCGCCTTCATCCATCTAATAAATTTATTTTTATTTTCCACTTAATTCAATTTTCAATTGCTGATTTGGCCATCAGAATCATTTCCAAACCCCTGCAAAGAAAAACTTAAGGAAACTGTTGCTCAATTTCTTAGTAATAAATCATCAACTGTTTTGAAACGACACATCAACCCACTAAAGCCTTAAGTGTTTCAGCGTCATTTCATACCTTGTTTCTGTAGGTTATTTCAATTCAGCAAATTTAGAGACTAAGTTACCAAACAGTGATAAATCACTGTAAATTCACCCAGATTAGTTGTATCAACCAGATCATTCATCTTCCATTATCACGGAACGAAACCTATACACGTTATAAACGTGTCTAATTAATGAACTTTCGTTGTAGTGGAACTAAATCCGCAAATTGCATTAATGAAATTTTAGTAAATTTGATCAATGCAACCTATTTTCGTCGCTCGCTTTCAAAGGATTGCACCATTCGCTTCTAGAAAACTACCAGTTGAATCAGTTGAGGCGAATATTCAATACTCCAAACTGAGTTACTTTTATCCTCAATATCCCGATCAAGTTTGCAACTTTCGTTATTTGCCTACTTTAATATTCAAATTGAAAACTCTGAATATCTTACAGGGATTTATTATTGAGTGGAGCGAAATGACCCAGTTCTGGAAAATGAATTGGCCAAGTTTCATCAATATACGAAAAATAATAAAATAATACTGCGATTCATCAAAGTATCAAGCAAAATGCAATTTTAAATACACCCATACCAGACAAAAATCAATCGACTAGATCGGCATACATATTACAGTACGCAGACGACACGGCACTTATTGTACATGACAAAACTACTGAGAGAGCAGCTCAAAGACTCCAAACCCTAACAAACAACACAATGACATAGGTTTTATAAATGGAGACTAACACCAAACGCGTTAAAAAACCAACTTCGCTCACAAACCACAGACTCAACGCTGACTCCCCTACAGTAACTGCAGACGGCCAAACGACACAACCAAAAAACGAACGTAAATTACCTTGGAATCACAATTGATCACAAACTTTAAATTCACTAAACACATACGAAACATCAGGACAGAGAGAAGAGAACAAAACACTTCCGATCACTAACCTACAAAGACAGAGGAATCAGCACAAAAACCGCCACCAAAATATATAAAGCTATTTGTAGACCCTTGCTAGACTATGGACATATACTCATGACCAACGGAACAGAAAGGACAAAACGCTATATACAAACAACAGAACAAATTGAACTAAGACTAATAACACGAATAAGACACCCCCAAAACCCACTACACAACCCTCCACCCAACTACTATACGAACGCACAAACATGACAAAGATTTCGAAAAGACTCATACACTACAGACAAAATGGACAAACAACCCCTACAACTGGACCATACTGAATCCCCTTTGTCTTACAAGACAACCAGACAATCCCCTTCCGTTTCCCTACATCAACGCTACTCGAACACTTACAAACGCAACTGACTACTGGACAATAAAATAATCTTTTTCTTGTCATTAGAAGTAGAAAGTTTATTGAATTAAATTGTTAACCCAGAATAAGAGAATTTTTGTCTTTGTTTTTTTTATTTAGATAAGACTGTGTGTACTGAACAGGGCAGAAGGACCGATAGGTCGATAGCCTTTTGAGAAATAAAGATGTTTACTACTAACTAAATAAAATAATACTGCGATTAAGCAAAGTATCAAGCAAAAATACAATTTAAAGTGGAAGCATTTCCTGCAGCAAAATTCATGGGTGGTAATGAATGCAATTCTGTTTTTGTGCGATTCAGGGATAAGTGTTGTTTTTTTGCAAGAAACTCTCATCTAGATCAAGCGCATTTTAAATTACCGGCAATGAAATCTAAACGAAAACAAAATCCATATAATGGAAGTTTGCGTTGTCTCGCACAATACAGAAATAAATTGGACTGTTTTTTGTATGCTCAAACAACCTACTTAGGATTAACAAAACCTGTTTCCATTATTCATGTGGACTCATAGAACATGAAAGCTGCCAAAAGATATATCTGTACTTAAACGAATTTGAAAATCATCGGTCTTTTGTAGCGTCTAAACCATTTTCAGTGAAACTGTTGGGTAACTGATTAATGATCTTTTTCTCGTTCCACTTGTTTTCTGTTTTTTAATACATTCATTCCAATAAACCGTGACGCCGAGTTTCGTGTAGAATGCTTTATCATACTGGCCCAAATCCCTCAATCCCACAGATCAGGCAATTCTGTTCAAAGGATAAAAGTTTTCTATGTTGCAATAAATCACTGTAGTGGAAGGCACTAAGTAAAAAGATTCTGCCTCGAGAGTTTTTCCTATTCAGCATCAAAAAAGTCCGTTTAAGGATTGAGACATAACAGCTGGATTAAAATGAGAACATTTTCCTTTAGTTCGTCAGGAAAGTTTATGAGTCTAAGGAAGCCGACAAATTCAGCCAAGCTTTTTCATTTCTAAAGTATTAATCAATAAAAATTAATGGGCGTCAGTTACAAACAGAGACGGTTTGCTCTCAGCGCTGCCAGCTCTCGTATCTATCTTTTCCTCAACAAAGTAGAAAAATGCAGTCAGCATATAGAGTAGGGAAGCAGCAATATCGCCCAATAGTAAATATTCCTCCGGTGAAAAGCGGCAATTTTCGCATACTTTTCATGCCTTACCTTGAGAGCTAAACCCGCCAAATGGATCCGGATATATTTCGGGTAACTTTTATGATATTTTTTATGATGGCGTTTTGTTGGGTTGCAAATCTGAGGGTTGTTCCAGTGAAGCGAGTCTCAACGATTTTACAACCTCTTTTGCCTTAAAGCAAAGCTTTTCGCTCAATAAAAAGTTAGCTATATTCTTACAATCGCTTTGCCTTTAAAACTTACTTTGCGGACAAAACACTGTTCAATTTCCTTTTATAACTGGCGCAATAAATTCAAGTTGACCAAATAAAGTAAAATAATTTCGCTACCTTAAGAGTCCAAGCCTCCAATTTCCCTTGAATAAAATCCTCGATAAATTCAGTCCCTTTTCATGATATTGAGCATTGTTCGCCCACGGGTCAAGTTCCTCCTTCAATTTACTTTCACTTGTTAAAATATAAGACCTTTACCTATTTTCTACTTTATTGTGTCCCAACATGCCATGTCCTTCAGCAGTAAAACTTTAATTAATTCCGTCCAGACAAAGGATCTCATTTCCGGATATGCCAGTGATTTGAGCCCTTAAGTTCAATATGCCCAAAGGCATAATTCGTTCCTAAATTGTTCTGAATCCTCCTATCTTTTCAATGGCAATTGCTTCATTGCGGTCAAATACTGGGGATTGAATTTTATGGATTAAGCGCTTTTTTAAGAGTTTAACTATCATGAAATAAAACGAAGTACGAAGTGGACATTTGAGAAGGTTTGGCATGGTTATTTCCTTAAGCTTTGGCTACATTTATATGAGGTTCCATCATCTGGAATTTAAGCGGAAAACACCAACCTTTGTCTTTGGCGTCTGCAGTGTCAGCAAACTCGGGGAATAACCCCAGTTTATTAATAACTTGCCATTCCCAAACTCATTTCAATAATCAACAAGTTCGTTTTCCTTTTCAATTACTCGAACCGCCAGCTTGAGCTTTTAAACTGCAACTTCCAAATTCAACATCATTTTCCAATTAAAACGTTCTGCTCAAGAGTTTGGCAAAACATTTTTCGAAGAAAATTACAAAATTAAATTAAACGGGACTGTGAAGTTGGGGTGCATAGTCTTACCGAGTGAAACTGAAAATACTGGGAAGTGTTTCAGTTTTTACATGTTTGCTTAATTGAATTTCGTTATCTGTTGGGACGTTTTTGCTTAAACTAGCTTTGCTACAGTATTTAACCACAGTTAATGCTATTTCCACTAGAACTGTTGCTCAAAGTCCCATTACTCAGCATCAAACAGTACAATTTCGAAAATTCAGTAACTTGGGGAACTTATCAGCCCCAACTATAGAAATTTGTCGGTGAAGGGTAAAATCAATTAAGGGCTTTTAAGGCAGATTTAACTCCTGTTTTCTTTACAAAGGACCAAAGCAGACCAATTTCCAAGTTTCGCAATGAATCAGAACCAATCAGGTTGAAAGGAATTTTAATCACGTTCTCCAGATTTATTTTATCCGACTACGATTAACATCGAAGTCGCGACTGATCTGGAAAAAGTCTAAACGGAAAAGCTGTTAGATAACTTAACAAATGAGGGCAATCGACTACAGTCGATGGCGATGTCTTTTCCGCTACTCTGGTTAATTGATTTGAGAATTATTGCAAAAGAAATCCAGACAGTCAAAGGCATTTTACATAAAATAAATTTCACTTTCATCGAGAAAACGGCAACGGAACAAGCAAATGCAAAATACGGATGGCATGGAAGATTTAAAAGGCTCCCAACGGATGATTTCAACCCAAACAACTCTCGATTTTTCTCTCAATTTGTATATTTTACCCGACTCCATTGAGCACATAAAAATGTAATTCATTTACAAATCACCTTCGCAAAGTGTGGTGGGCTTACCCCTGAATACATTACGAGGAAAAGTGAGGATTAAAAATGTAAATGTTTCGCATAAATTTAAATCAGTCTACAAACGGCACATTTATTTAATGTATTTCGTATTTTCCGAAATGATTGAAGTGGTCGTTTCCAGAGCGAATATTCCTCAAGACTTTTAAATCCGAATGATCCCATCAATCAGGCCTCAATTTGCAAAGTGGGTCCTATCCAGAGGACGTTGATGGTTTAACCAAGGCCAAGTCATCTGGAGACGATACTTTAATCCAATTGTATTTAACTCTTCCAGTTCAGCTGCTGTTCTCCACAAAAAGCCATAATTAATTTCAAACTATTCGGATAAATAACCACAGTTTGACTGAACGTGATTTCAACCTATTCGGACATTGCTAGCTGGAAGCTGGTGTATCAATTCTCTGGAGTAATTAAAAGTAAATAGGTTATTCCCATTTATCAGATGTATAATGGGGATAAAACAAATATTCACCTAAAAGCTCTGAAATTACTTGGAACATGGCTTCCATTCGTTAAAAGCGTCGACAGAGAATGAAAAACATCATGGAGAAATTATCTAAAAATTGGTAAATTTGCCGGCAAATGTTCATCAGCATTTAAATTGAGATTGATGGCTAAAAGTTCTATCTAAAAACCCTAGAATTACGCGAAAGCTTTGGGTTTTTCCTTCACAATCTCCAGAGCTTTTTAGCTTCAAGAATACACAAGACTTCTTGAAGTATTGACAATGAACCGAATAGCCCAAAGATCAACCAACAATAACTCCTAGAGATAGCTTGCAGGCCTCCACTAAGAAACTCCCTGGATTCAAAAGGCATTGTTCAGGTATTTTTTGCTTGAATCTGAAGAACCAATTCAGTCGAGAGTCCGTCGTGGCATCAATTTATAGGGCCCGTCAAAACAAAAGAGGCTGGCCGAATAGATCTTGAAAGTATTTGTTTGCCTTGAGACTTTGAACTCTCCAAAAGGTTCTTCAGCTTCGGCAACGCCAGACAAATTAATGGAAAAATGAGTTCTTTGAACAGTAAATCATATAAACTGTCTTTGTAGAAGTTTGGCGGTGGAAAACCTGATAATGCTTTCAGAGTGCAGTGATGCATCGTTGTCGCCAACTTGAATAATGGATATGATGTCCGATGTGAAAGTCCTGCTTTCAGTTTAAGACCGGAATAGTGAGGAATTATATTCTCAACAGGTATTAACCGGAAGTTATTCGCAACGTTTTCACTAAACCCACCGAAACATGATTGTAATCAGTCCAAACTTGCGGTGGAAAGGAATAGTTTCTGAAGTAATTCCCCTAAGTTGCTGCAAGCACATACCAACTTTGCTCCAATTTAGCTCGATGTCGGTTCAGGAAAAGCAAACTTTTCCCCAAAAAGTTCAATTTACTGAAAGCGTGAGACCATAATCCCAACAATAAATCAATCACTACTCCCCAGCTTTTTTATTACACTTAAGCAACAAAACACCAATTAATTGTATTTCATTCGAAACCCTTCAAGTCTCGTTTTCTCTGCCTAAATTGGAGTTAATTTCAGTTGCTGAGTGGCGAAAAGAAGCCACATCGGCGCGATAACTATAAAACTTTATCAGGGAAAGTTTGCGTAGTTTGTTTTATGGTTTAGAGTTTCGAGTATCAATTTACTAAAAGGTTAAGGGAACGCAAAACTGTGTTTTGCATTGTGAGGCAGCCAAAGCAGCAAATCCTAGTTCAAAAGGACTTTCAGCCTCGGCTAACAGAAACATTTTATTTTTCTGAGCCTGATATTTTTTGCCCACATTCACTACTCTTAAAAAAATCAGGAACGAAATCTTCCAATAAACACTTCTCGATATTCGCGTAATTCCCAAAGTAGTAGGCAAATCGGGTTAAAAGCACAAAAAACGATTACCATCTACTTTAACATTGAAATCATTGATCCGACCAGAAAATTATGAAGAATCATGCATGCACTGTCCTAAATAAGTAAATTAAATTTCCCTAGAGTCCGGGGAGCGGCTGTCCAATTCAGATAAATCTAATTAAACAAAAAATATTGGAAAATAAATTGCCTGCAAACACAAACTGTGTTTCATTTTATAGGCATGTAAATGTGCAATTAAACATTTTTATTCTGCTTAACGGGGTTGAATGCCCAAGCTGCTTCGCAAATAATACAATCAAACGACCAAGTAACTGCAGAGGAGAAGAAATGAGCTTTCTCTCTGAATTACTCATAAGACAGCTTTACTACACAGAAATTGCATTAGAAAATAACAAATGTTGCTCCAGCAGTAAAATAACGGCATAATTCAACTGGAAGTTTCATTTTCTGCATTGTCCACAGGGGAACAGGCCGGACAAGATGAAATGCAGCAAGCTTAGGAATTTTGAAAAATTCCCTCGAAAGGAGAAATTGGGCTAATAAAATAAAGAAATATTATGAAGGGCATCTGTACTAGTCTATTTGTAGACAGTTGAGTAAATTGAATACACGACTTTGCATACTAAGCAGTTCCAAGTGCCCTTTTGCCACGATTACTTGCAGAGTATTTAGTTTTTCTAGATTGGAAAATAACCTTTCATTGCCCTTAAGTAACTGAAAAAGGTGCTTAATTTATTTAACGGAATTCAGGATTTTCCTACAAGTAGCCT
>JAJTJO010000295.1:0-23963 GCA_024550625.1 Dendroctonus valens | reverse complement strand
TTCGTTTCATTAGGTTCTCAATGGCTCCACTCTAGGTCCCTGTAAATTTAGCGGACAAACCAGGGAGCATCTATGGCCATCCGCAGAAGTTTATTTTCTGTGGCCTGGAGCTGCCTCAGACAGGTTTCTGACGCATATCCCCACGCTGTGGAGGCATACGTCATGGCCGGCCTGATGACACTTTTGATGAGTAGCAGCTTGTTCCTCAAACTCATCTGGCTTCGTCGGTTCAGCAGGGGATACAGCGTTGCCGCTCTGCCCTTGCCTGGTTTATCGCTGTTTTCACATGTTGCCTCCAGGTCAGCCTCTGATCTAAAACAACACCTAAATACTTGACATTACTTGCCCATGGGACCTCTTCTCCGTCAAGATTGATATTCCCATCAATCTTGTCTTTTTTCCTTCCAATTAGGATGGCCTGGCTCTTTGTTGCGTTCACCTGCACTTTCCATTTGATGAACCACTTTTGTAGTTCGTCCATGGCAAGTTGCAGGTTTCGACGCACGTGCTCTTTTTGCCACGAGGATGACAGCAGAGCAGTGTCGTCCGCGAAAAGCGCCAGGGTCGTATTGGCGGTCCGGGGAATGTCGCTCGTAAAGATGTTGTATAGCATCGGGGAGAGTACCGCTCCTTGCGGCACTCCAGCTTCTGTGCTTCTGTCTTCTGACCTGTGGTTCCCAACTTTGACGCTGAAGGTCCTTCTGCAAATATAGCTGTCGATTAACCGGCACATTTCCTCACTAATACCTGTTTCCAGCATTTTGTAGATTAATCCGTCTCTCCACACTCTGTAAGGCTCTTGCGACGTCCAGAGCGAGGATGCCGGTTGTCCTGTTCTGGTTCATTTCCTTGGTACATCTTTCAACAATCCTGAGCAGCTGTAGTTCCGTGGAGTGTTTACCACGGAACCCAAACTGTTCAGGCGGCAGCAGCTCAAGCTCACTCGTTTCCCTCGTAAGCCTCCGCAAGATAACTCGTTCTGCTATCTTGCTGAGGCTGGACAACAGGCTGATGGGCCTGTAGTTCTGGGGAAAGGTCCTGTTCTTCTTGGGCTTCGGGAGCATGATTACGTCCGAGTGTTTCCAGACGTGCGGGAAATATCCAGTTCTGAAAATGGCATTAATGAGTGTTGCGATAGCTACCAGCCCTTTTCTCGGCAGGTTCTTAAGCATCTTGTTGGTGATTCCATCTCTTCCAGGAGCCTTCCTCGTCTTTGAGTTCCTGATGATGGCCGCCACTTCACCTGGTGAGGTTGGTGAGATGCTGCTGTTCACCTCTTTTGTCCGGAATCTCCGAACAACTCGTCTGACGGCAGTTTCGTGCTCGTCGTCTTCGTCTGGGTGAGTGTTTTCTCTGGCCTCTCTCTCGATCGTATCTGCAAAAGTTTCCGCTTTATCACTGTTAGTATATACCAGACCTTGCACTCCGTGTAAAGCTGGTATCTTCGTGTCTTCTCGGAGAGCCTTTTGGAGTTTCCAGATACTTTGGTCCTCTGGCCCTATCTCCCGGATACGTCCTTCCCATTTCTGGTTCCGGTGTTCCCTGAGGGCTTCCTTCAGGATCTGGCCTTGGCGGTTCAAGACGATCCTGTTGTCCTCGGTGGGCTGCCTTCTGTACGTCCTGCGCAGCCGTCTGTGGTTGGCGATTTTCCTGCGAAGGTTTGCTGGTAGTTCCTCACGAGCTACCAGTACCTCCACAGTCACCGACTTCTGCTGTATGCTTGCAGGATTGCCTCACCAAGTTTTCCTGCTGCTGTTTCCAGGTCCTCTTCCGTGGTAATCTGTGGAATGATAATCATTATGGAGTACCTCCGTGAACATAGACCAATCAGTGGTAGTCCTTGATCCAAGAAGCGGAGAGTTTCTTCATCGCCACAACTCAATATAATTGGGTTATGGTCCGAAGTCCCCTCCTCTATGGTCTCAATGGTTAACACCTGCCGGATGTTCTTGGCAATGGCAATGTCTAACACCTCTGGTATCCCAGCTCCTGTTGGGATCCTTGTCGGAACCTCAGGACCCATGACGACTGCATTGTGGGTTTCAACTGCTTCTGCTAATGCCCGACCATTCCTGCAAGTGAAGGAGCTATTCCACTCCGTGTTCTTACAGTTCAGGTCTCCGATTAGCAGCCTAGCTCGGTTGTTGCCCAGCAGGGTCTCAATGTCCTGTGGTGCCAGTTGCGCCTTGGGGGCCTTGTAGGCAGATGTCACTGTCACTGGTCCCCTGGTGGTGTTGACTGCACGCTAATGGCATGCAGGTCAGTGTCTTCAATGCCAATGCTATGATGGTCTATGTCCTTCTTACTAGAATGGCCACTCCTGGTCGTCTCGTTGCGCTGTCGTACCTGTAAATAAAGTAATTAGTAAAGCTTACTCTAGTCCTAATACCTAGCAGGGTTTCCTGAAGTGCCATCACTTCAGGTTGCCTGCTTTGCAGGAATTCGTCCAGTTCTGGACGTCTGCTTAGCAACCCGTTTACATTCCACGAGGCCACTTTGAAACTCGCTGGCCGTTTAGCCATTGAGTTTGTCAAGTAGCGCCTGTAGAATGCCTGCCAGTTCCTGCTGGTCCGTTTGGCGGGCTGCTGCGGGCTTGGATGGTCGGGCTTCCCTGCGGGCTACCGGGATCTTCCTTTTGGGGTACTGTGGGCAACCCCTCCAGCTGGCTGGGTGTCCCTCTGCCCCGCAGAGTGCGCACTTACTGTTGCGCACTCGCCTGCTCCAGGCTTTGGAAGCGGGCACTCGCTCCTGTGGTTTTCACCACACTTCACACACCTCGGCGGGTACGTGCAGTTCCGCTGCGAGTGCCCGTATCCTCTGGCAGCGGTAACATTGCCCTGGCTCCTTGGACTTCCTCTTGGCTCCAGCTTGACCACCAGGTTGAACATTCTGGACACTTTCCAGATGTTTTGCTGGTGGTCTTCACCAAGACCAGTCCCAGTCGCTGCTTTGTTCGGCGGCTGAGCATCTGGAACGCTTCCGCGTACCGATGCCTTGTCCCCTAAGCTCCTCCTCGATCTCGCCGCCTCGTAATCATTAGGGAGCCCCCTAATGACCACATGGGTTTTCTTCTCCTCCGGAAGCGTATATGTATAATACGGCCTCCGGAGGTTTTCCAGGAGTTGAGTCGTCCTCCTGAAATCGGTTGGGGAATTAGTGATGATACTTATTTTTCGTAGTTGTGGCTTTGGCCACAACAATTCCTGCTGCGTCCAGGGCTTTGCTTAGCTCTTTCCAGCTCTGGCCCTCCACATTGATTGGCGGAATTTTTTCTCCCATTTTGTGTCTCATCCCGGTTTCCTTCTCAATTGAAGCCTCCTCGGCTTCCTCGCGCCTACGCTTCCTGCTTTCCTGTGACCCAGGTGGCAGGGTGGCAGTGGCTGGGGTCTTCTTGGGTGGCCCTGCTATGGCCACCGCTTGCTTTTTCCCAGCAGCAGCCTTGGGGGCTACTGCTGGGGTTTTCTTGGGCTCCTGTTTTTTGGGAGCCGCTTTCACTGCTGCACTAAAGGTGGCCGGAGCCCCCTTTGGTTCAGCGACCGCCCTCCTGGGCGATCCTGCGGTGGCAAGGTAGTCTGCCAGCAGCTGGGTCAGCTTGCGGACCTCACCCGTGAGTTCCTCAATCTGTTTCTTCTGCTTATCCACCTCCTGCTGCAGCTTCTATTCTAACGCCGTGTTGGGCGCCATGGTATTAACAAATACCGCCGAATTTCTTTTGATATTTTAAAAAATATCACTGTATCACAGGAATTCACTTTTGAACACACACTAGATGCGGAGCACGATGTGTAACGTTCAGAAGTCGCTGATCAACTTTTGCCGTAGTGTAAACGACCTTACTTTAAATACGCTAACTGTTTCGTGTGTTAAGATTGAAACCAGTATTCCATCAATAGCAACAATTGTTTCGATCTTTATTATTGATCAAGTGCACATGTGTATGAAAAAGTGTCGTTTCTGTTCGCCCGTGTTGCCTCTTCCCTTCTTGGTTATCTTGTCGCGCATCGTCACCCTGTCACCCATCATCCCTCTGGTCGACCATCGACATATACGAAACATGCCCCCGGCCTTGGAAAGTCTAACTAATTGGTAGAGGGCAGAGTCGGATAACAGCCCGTGTCAGAATCCCGTCAGCCGTCTTCAGTTTTGCCACTCTGGATACGCCGTCTCTTCCACTGATCATTTGTAGGATTCGTCCCATTCGCCATTTGACTGGAGGAAGATTGTCGTCCTTTACGAGCACAAGTTGGCCAGGACTCAGACCACCCTCGTTCGTCCTCCATTTCTTGCGTTGCTGCAGCTCGCTGATGTATTCTCTACTCCAGCGTTTCCAAAAATGCTCGTATAGCCTTTGCACATGTTGGTACTGCGAAAGACGGTTAACCGGGATACTGGATACGGATCCTTGTGGCGTTGCCGTGATTACTCTTCCGATCAGAAAATGAGCGGGGGTAAGAGGGGTGAGATCATCGGGATCAGCACTGACAGGAGATAAGGGTCGGGAATTGAGTATTGCTTCAACGCGAGTAAGTAATGTTTGAAAATGATAGAAGAATAAAGTATTATTACCCATGACCCGTTTCAGATGATGCTTAATACTCTTAACACCCGCCTCCCAAATACCCCCGAAATGTGGGGAGTTTGTTGGGATGAAATGCCACTTAATACCTAAACTGGTTACTGATGCACAAAGATTCGAATCATTGTTTTTTAAGAATTCGCCCATTTCTTTAAGATCTTTATTTGCCTTAATAAAATTTGTTCCGTTATCAGAATAAACCTCGGTCGGTTTTCCTCGACGGCTGATAAACCGATTGAAAGCCTGTAAAAATCGTCAGCGCTAAGAGATAGTATCAGCTCTAAATGAATGGCACGCGTAGAAAAGCATATAAACAAAGCAACCCAGCATTTGATGGGCTTACAACCGCGGCCAGGTTTATCCTTCATCATGAATGGTCCAGCATAATCCACGCCAACTGTAGAGAAGGGACTGCTTGGTTGGACTCGTGCCTTCGGCAAATCGCCCATGATGGGGTGAACTGGTCGAGCATTAAATCTAGCGCATCTTACGCAATTTTTAATAATTTTTCGAGCAAAATTGCGACCGGATATGGGTCAGAAGGTGTCACGAATCGATGCCAAAAGCAATTGAGGGCGGCATGTAGCAGTTTTAAATGTTCGCATTCAAAATATAATTTTGTGAAATGATGCTTAGTAGACAGCAAAATTGGGTGTTTTTTCGAATAAGGAAAGTCAGATTACTCAATCGACCTCCAACACGAATAATGCCGGTCTCGTCAATAAACGGATGTAGACTTAAAATTGAGCTCTTGCTGAATAATGGTTCGCCGTTCTTCAGACACGCGTAGTCCACAGAAAACGACTCCTGTTGAACCAGTCTTACTAGTACCATAAAGCTGTCGTTACTTTCGTCAACCGACAGTGCAGACACCTTTCGCAACTCCTTTGGGACTCGACAGTTGTGAAGGAATCTACGTGCAAATGCAAATGAGCGCTTTAAAATAGACAACTTTGAGAAACGCTCAAAGCGAAACCCGATTGGTTTACTCGTACGGCTACAGCAAGTCTTGCGCTTCTCAGGTAGTTCCTTTACAGGGGCCTGAAGAATGTTTGGCCAATTAGTTGAATCTTCCCTTAGCCAATCAGGACCATGAAACCATAATCGTGAAGTTAATAATTGTTTTGGATTGATACCACGTGAAACGATATCAGCAGGGTTGTCCAGAGAGGGAACATGCCTCCACTGATATGACTGAGTCGAATTCTGGATTTCTGCAACGCGATTGGATACAAATGGCTGCAATGTGCTTGGGCTTGTTTGAAGCCAGGCTAAAACAATGGATGAGTCCGACCAACAATAAGTTTGGTCAATTTGAATATTGAGAGATTGCCTAACCTTTGAAATAAGCCTGGACAGTGTTAAGGCGGCACAAAGCTCTAACCGAGGAATTGTTAAAGACTTTATTGGCGCGACCTTCGATTTTGCACACAATAAATGAGATATAATAAGTTGCGGATTTTTGGAGACGATGTAGATGCAGGCTCCGTAACTAGCTTCGGAAGTGTCCGCAAAGCCGTGCAATTAGATACGTGTTGGATTGCTGCAAATAATTCGCCTGGAAATGGTCAACTCATTCAATGAATACAGGTCCTCAGAAAATTCTAGCCACGATTTAAGGATGTTTGGCGGCAAGGGTTGATCCCAGCTTAACCTTTCCTGCCAGAGTTTTTGCAAGAATATTTTTGCCACTATTACGCACGGGCTAATCAACCCGAGGGGATCAAATATGGAAGCAATTCTAGAGAGGATCATGCGTTTGGAGATTGTCTCCGGTTTTGAGTATTTTACGCCTTGAACCTCGTATGAGAGCGTATCCTATTTGCACTGCCACAAGAGTCCTAACGTTTTGAATTATTTTCCTTATTGGCACCGAAAGACACTTCATTTGAAGTGGTATCGATATCTGTTTCGGATATGATGTGAGCATTATTCGATTTCCATTTACACAGTTCGAAGCCTCTTTTTTCAAGATCTGCGACACATTTTCGTATACGTATTTAGCCTCTGAGGGAGTATCTACACAAGTTAATAAATCATCGACGTACATATCATTTCGAATGATGTGTGATATGCCAGGGTGTTCCTTTTCGCATTCCGCAGCGATTTCGTGAAGACAGCGTATCGCTAAAAATGATGCGGCTGTCGTTCCGTAAGTAACCGTATTTAATTTATATGTTTTTATGGGCACGTTTGGGTTTGAACGCCAAACGATTTTTGTAAGCTCCGATCTTTTGGGTCCTTACATTTTGGGGCCTATACATTTTCTTTATGTCGCTTGACAAAACAATTGGTGAATGCGAAATCTGATAATGATTGATAACAAGTCTTGCTGAATGATTGGACCCGTCATTTGCAAATCATTTAATGATAGACCGCTAGAAGATGGTGATGATGCGTTAAAAACTACACGTAATTTTGTAGACGTACTCGATTCCTTTAGTACTCCATGATGAGGCATGAAGTATTCCGGTCTATCATCGACTTCGTGTTCCGGAACTAATGTCATATGACCCAATCTTTCGTATTCGTCTAAAAAATCCGTATAAAGTTTTCGCGTTGTATCGTTTGACATTAGTCTCCGTTCCAATGCTAAAAACTGTTTTAGTGCAATGTTGAAAGATTCCCGAGTTTAGTTGCAGGTTCCTTGAGAGGCAAGGGAAACCACGAATCTATTGTTTGAATCGAATGAAAAATTGTTAACAAAATGCTCCTCGCACAATCGCTCCTCTGCAGACCATGGCTGTTTGATTTGCACTTCTTCAACTTCCCAAAATTTTGTCAGTTGTTCTTGAAGGGAGATTGTTTGACTTAAATGACACCGCGATTTCGGAATAGGAATGCTCAATGGACCGGCAACGATCCAGCCCAAAAGAGTTTTGTGGAGACTTGGGTTAGGTGGGTTCAACTCACCCAAATTATGGCATAAAAGCTGCCAAAATAACTCAGCACCGATTAAAATATCTATTGAATCCGGAATGTGAAAATTTGGGTCAGCAAGCTCTATGTTTACTGGTATATTTAATTCCTGTATATTTATTCGCGCATCCGGTAAGTCGCTTGTAATTTTATCAAGTACATAACAAGATAGGTTGAAGGAATGTGAATTATGAATCGATTGTATGTTTATGTTACATTTATAATCGAAAAATGACAGTCTCTCGCTTATACCGGAAACCACCAATTTGGTCTTCGTTTTTCTAAATTAAGTTTTTTGCAAAGATCTGAAGTAATAAAACTGGATTGTGAGCCGCAGTCCAGCAAGGCTCGAGCTGTCATATAATTTCTGGACCCGCATCTGCCAACCATAACTCGTGCGGTGGATAAAATACAACCCTTTGTAGTGGCAGAGTGGCAGTTCGTGGTAATTGTAGTCGTTGTGTCATCTGGAGCAATTTCACGTGGTTGATTCACAACTGCTATTGGATTTGCGCTTTGAAGATAGATAGATATATAGATAAAAATTATTGAACATTCCCATTAATAAAATTCACAAACAAAGTTAACAAACATAACTCCCATGTCTAGCCAGATTCTCGGTTAATTTGCCGAGGGTGTTCAAGAGGGAAATTGGCCTATAAGAGGCGGGTTCGGTCGGGTTTTGCCTGGCTTTAAGATGGGATTATTACAGCGTTTTTCCAGTCCTGTGGGAAGTGCTGCAATTTAAGGACTGCGTTGACTATTTGTACTATTAGCACAATAGTTTTCCGCGGTAAGTTTTTGAGGAGTAGATAAGGGATGCCGTCTGGCCCGGGGGCTTTTCGGCTAGGGAGGAGACGAAGACACTATTGTATCTCCGACGGCGTTGTTATATAGGAATGCAAAATCGAGGGTGGTATAGGATACTTCCGTTCTACAAAAACAGCGGTCTGTCTTTCTATTTCGTTATCCTGAAGGGCTGGTTGGACCTTGTGTACTTCTGCCAAAAAGTCGGCGAGCAGCTCGCACTTGTCACTGGTGGTAATATAACTCCGCCCCTCTTTTTCAAGAGCGGGGACTTGCTCATAGCCTTTTCGCAGACTTCTCGACAGTTTCCACAGAGAATTGTCACGGGGAGTCAGATTTCGCAGTTTCTCCGCCCAGCTATAATTCCTGTATGCGGAGATTTCGCGCTGTATGTCTCGTGCAAGCTCTGCTGCCATTATGCGATCGGCAGGTTGCCTGAATCGCTGCCAACGCTTCCTGATTCGATTTTTCGCCTTAATAAGGTCTAAAATTTCCTCAGGAAGATTGTCGTGCCGCGGTCTGTTCGGAACTTTTTTGGCCAAAGCTTGCTGTGTCCGTTGTATATTCCTGGTCAGACCTTTTACCGCATGCTCTAGAGCTTCGACAGTATCAATCTGGCCCGGAATACAGGTCAGGTCTTGTAGTCGTTTTCGATATTCGCGAAAATCGAAATTTTGTATGAATATCGAAAGTCGTTAGTTTGTGTACGCTTTAAATCCCTAATGTCGAGGTAAATGGGCAAATGGTCACTGCTGAGGGCGTCTATAACCACCATCTCCGTGAGATTGGTGAGTCCTTTGGCAATTCCGAAGTCGAGGTAGGATGGATTCCCTCCACTGTTCGGGTAATGCGTTGGGGATGAAGGGGCGTGACGAGTAGGCCATTGTCGCGAACGTAGTCGGCTAGAAAATTGCCGGCTGCGTTTTTATGTCCAGGGTTATTGAATAGTGGATGGCGGGCGTTGAAATCTCCCATTAGCAACACCCTATTGGTGTTTATGAAGAATGGATCGACATCAGCGGCCTGTAAGCGTACGGTGGAGAAATAGCCACAGTAGATCAAAACTCCATCAGGAAGTTCAACGCCGACGTTCTCTATTGATGACTGCCTGTGTGGCAGTCTCCTGTATGGAATTGACGTTTTGACCGCTATGGCCACCCCTCCCTTTAAACCGGGCCTATCGGCACGTTCGAGCCTGTACCCCCGAATCCTAAGTATATCCCGGGGCGCAACCATGTTTCGACAATTAACGCCACGTCGATACCCTCGGTCCGAAGGAAGTGCACAAACTCACCGAGACGACTCCGGAGTCCGCATGAGTTCCATTCTCCTATCCTCATAGGGCACAGTTGGCAAAATCAGGGCTTAAAAATCGAAGCTGTTAATATCTTCATTGAAGAACTGCGCTGAGACTAGGAATTTGTCTGTCTTCGAGACGCAACCCCTCAATGCAGCGCTGTAAAATCTTACCGCCTTGATTACCTCCTCCAAGTTGATTTGCGACGACAGCTCGGCGAATTCCCGCTGGACACTGCCCAGCATGGCCACCGCGTTCCCATTTATACCATGGGATGGGTGGGCGGAGCTCGTCGGGACAGCTTCGTACTGCCTCAGCGGAGGAAACTTCGCTAATGAAGGCGGTGGGGGGGCAGCATGGTCCTGTTGGCGTGACTTGGCGCCATGGTCCTGCTGCTTAGGGGTGAAGGGTGGATCGGGCCAGGGGCTCGGCTGGTTTGACCCCAGGCTGGCCTCGTTGGAAGAGGAGCAGGGACGAAACGCTGCTTCTCCGCCGGGACTTGCGCCTGTTTGTAAATGTATACTGGGCAAGCCTCGTCAAAACTACGATGAGGCCCACCGCAGTTAGCGCATTTTAATCTAGCCCCAACGGGGCAGGCGGTGATTTCATGCCCCCCAGCGCATCGGGAGCATTTAAAGTCCCGGTGGCAGTTCCCGGAGACATGGCCCCAGCCCTGGCGTCGACGACACTGTGTCAGGGTCTTCCGGTTTTTGCGGGTTTCCCACGAAACCCTGACACTGCACACACCCTGGCCTCTGCGTTAAGCCTTCGGAGGGTTGCCTTGTCGCTGATGACGACCAGGTAGAGCGGCCTGAAAAGTGTCTTCATTTTGAAGACACTTCTCACTTCCAGTCCTTGGTCTGCCAGATCCTGCTTTATGGCAGTCGGATCGACATTCCCCTCCAGGCCCCTCAGGACGAACGCATGGGTTTTTTCCGACGAAGGGGCGTAAGTGTGGAACTGGCTCTTGTCCTCCTCCAGGGATCGTTTCACCGCCGCCCAGTCCATAATGCTGGTGCAGTACACGATTAACGAAGCCTTCGTGACCTTCAGCGTGAAAGGCTGACTGGTGATTCCTTTTATACTACCAATCAGCATTGTGTGATCGCTGGGTTTTCCAGCGATCACAATTGGCGGCGGCTTTTCTGCCTTCTTGGTTTTGTTTGCAGTTGCCGCAGGGCTCTCAGCAACTGCTTCCCGTTCAGTCCCTACGATATTGTTGGGAAGTGTTGGAGGCTCATCTACGATTGGCGGCTGGATGAGCGCAAAGCGGTTTTTCAGCGTCGTGGAGGCCTCTGGAGCAACAATCAGCGTGCTCCACGCCACAGTCCTTCGCGGGACTAAGAACCCGTCATCCGCTGCGCCCGCTGAAGTCGCCCGCGACACCCCTACAGCCTCCTCCATCGCCGTTTTTTTTGGAGCTGGTTTGGTGATGCTGGCGATGTTGGGTCTTGGGCACCCTACCCCTCTTCTTGGTCCTAGGCCTTAGACAGTAGCTCCTTTGGGAGCCCCGGTCCGACTCGGATTCCAGCGAACTTTCGGGATTCAATCCACTTATCGCGCAAACCCGATAGTTGCCCGATAAGGAATGTTCTAAATGTTATTCCAAAAAACGCACAATACAGATAACGAACACTCTTAACTTGGTTTTAACTCGCACGATTTCGCTTCGCAGCACGTCCACGCTCGGCAAACAACGATGCGAGACATATTTGTAGAGACTATAACCAAACTAGGACAAACACCAACGTACAGAAATTGGCAGTATATCTATAGGCATGGAAATGCCATCAATCATGCCAGGGGCGGGGTCGCAGCTCTCCTGAAACCAACATATAAACTTGGAAGAGCAAATCCTCCTTCCCTCAACAACCCTTTGAACGACTGTCTACATTTTACGCTACCCTACTTAAACGACCTGATACACATATTTCTGACATACATACACCCACACTCCAACCTAGAACAAAACATACTGACCAAAGCGAGCATCTATAAATATGCAATAATTGTAGGCGACTTTAATCAACAAAATCAAAACGAAACAGCTTAAAAGATTTCTACAAAATTCCGACTTTATAAAACAGCACACCCCACCAACTTTTCTGATGCCCGCAAACCCAGACTCAACACCAGACGTTCTACTGCACACAAGAAACCTGACAAACACCATCAACAACATAAACTTAACCAACGAACTTGGATCCGACCACCTGGCTATTACGTTTAACATAGACTTACAACATACGCAACCTACCTCCAATACACCTCCTATAGAGAAAAACTTACCTAACAAAGTCTGACATAGACAAAGTGAAACAACATATACATGACTACATTCAATCACAAGCACAGCACATTTCAATAGAAACCATACAACAACAACTTTCACTAGCCATAGGAAAATTTAGCCCGGAAATAAAAATGCTTTCTACCGACATACACTACCCAAATACATACTGAGACTAATAAAACATAAGAGAGAACTGTACAGACTATATACAAACACTCAAAATAACGATCTAAAAAGACAATGAACCAACTTAACAGAAACATTAAAACTCTGATTGGACAATACCGACAAGGCAAATGGCTAGAAACATGTAAAGAAATACAGAAGGACAAAGGCAAAACATACTGGCGAAAAATTAAGAAACTGGCGCAATACAGGAAGACTGGCACTACTGACACAATTAACGAAAACGGAATAGAACGCTACACAGACAAAGGAAAACGGACGCATTCGCCAGACACTATCAAAGAGCCTTCAGCATATCGACAAACCCTAACTTCGACAATGACAACTGGAACTTGATCAACGACTGGTACTTGAACTATTTTAACAACTCACCAAACTATGCCTGCACACTGATCACAGACACAGAGTACGATGAAGCCCTAGCGCTCATCAAAAACACTGCACCGGGGGAAAGATAAAATTAAAGCAAAACTATTGAAAAGCCTAACTCACGACAACACACAAACTGATCCTAACTGAATTGAACAACTGCATCACAAATGGCAGAATCCCAAAATCATGGAAAAACGGCTTAATAATCCCTATACCCAAAATGGACTGGACAATACACAACCGAGCAATTACAGACCAATTACACTGCTACCAGTACTTAGCAAGGTTTTTGAGTACATAATAGGGCAGCGACTGGGAAAACTGGTCGGAAAGTACATACCATCGTATCAGTTCGGATTCAAACATCAACACTCGACTATTCACCCACTCTTCACCTGACTAACAATATACAACAACCCACCTAACTGACAGAAAGACAGCTTGCCTGTTTATGGACATTAACAAAGCTTTTGATAGTGTTTGGCATAGAGGCTTACTATACAAACTATACAAACTACACACACCAACATATCTACTACACACCATAAAGAACTTACTAGAAAACAGACAACTACAAGTACGAATTGACAAAACACTGTCATTTTCTTATTCATCTGAACAAGGGCTCCCTCAAGGATCCCCGCTCTCACCGTTTCTCTACAATATATACTGCCATGACATATACAATTACAACTTACCAGACAAAATCAAATCGACAGATCGGCATACATATTACAATACGCAGACGACACGGCACTTATTGTACATGACAAAACTACTGAGAGAGCAGCTCAAAGACTCCAAACACTAACAAACAACACAATGACATGGTTTTATAAATGGAGACTAACACCAAACGCGTCAAAAAACCAACTTCTGCTCACAAACCACAGACTCAACGCTGACTCCCCTACAATAACTGCAGACGGCCAAACGACACAACCAAAAAACGACGTAAAATACCTTGGAATCACAATTGACCACAAACTTAAATTCACTAAACACATACGAAACATCAGGGCAGAAACAATAAAGAGAACAAAACACTTCCGATCACTAACCTACAAAGACAGAGGAATCAGCACAAACACGCCACCAAAATATATAAAGCTATTTGTAGACCCTTGCTAGACTTTGGACATATACTCATGACCAACGGAACAGAAAGGACAAAACGTTATATACAAACAACAGAACAAATTGCACTAAGACTAATAACACGAATAAGATACCCCCAAAACCCACTACACAACCCCCCCACCCAACTACTATACGAACGCACCAACATGACAAAGATCTCGGAAAGACTCATACAGCTACAGACAAAATGGACAAACAACCCCTACAACTGGACCATGCTGAATCCCCTTTGTCTTACAAGACCAACCAGACAATCCCGCTTCCGTTTCCCTACATTAACGCTACTCGAACACTTACAAACGCAACTGACTAGTGGACAATAAAATAATCTCCTCTTGCCACTGAAATTTTATTTAATAATATCGTTAACCTAGAATAAGAGAATTTTCATATTTGTTTTTTATTTAGATTAAGACTACATGTATTAAACAAGGGCAGAAAGACCGATAGGTCGATAGCCTTTTTTAGATATAAAGATGTTTACTACTATGATCATTTGCTTGAATTTTGACCTAACTGTGTTATTTGTGTCTCGACTGTCGACATTATCACATTCATAGTTCGAATTATCATGTTCTGTGTCCAAACGAAAACTTATCAAATTTCCAATAGTATCAAGCACATTTGCTTGCGACCTTTGTTTTGTTATGGAAATTGGTGAATTTCAGTGGGTGAAAAGTGGTGGAAAACGGCAAGTTCTCGAAAAATCTATAGGAAAAATGTTGTTTGTTATGAGATTTTCTATTAGGTGAGCATTTTTTAATCGGCAAAGCTGCAGTCTTAAAAGAAGCCCGTGTTCATTACAATTACCAAAATATGTTCTTTAAGCCTCAACATTAAGTGTTGGGGTGTGTTATGGAATATTATTTGAATTTCACGTTAAATAAGGCAATATTTTAAATTGGAGAAATAACGAAGTTGTATTTCTTGTTTACATGTTTACTTGGTCGTCATGGTGATACATAAACAAACGAATAACAAACAAAAAACTGGTTAAAAACAAAATTGACAGCCTTAAGGAATTTATGATATGCAAGTGCACTGCACTGCTGCCATATTTAAAAGCTTTGATAAACACGGACGGGTGTTGCCATTGCACTCAACATATCGCCCCCTTCAAACCCTTTAAGGGTTTAAATAAAACATTAACAAGTCACTGGTTGGGAAGGACACTAAGCTTGGACACAGGCCGCTGATAGCTTCCGCGGAAGTCCATCCTCCTTGAAAAGTACCAAAAGCCCAGATTCTACTAATGAGGTGTAGTTGGCTTTCCATTTCGCACGAATCGGCAGCTGGGATACATATTCTTTCGTCCATCTTGACCAAAAATTGCGGATTTTTGGAGACGATGTAGATGCAGGCTCCGTAACTAGCTTCGGAAGTGTCCGCAAAGCCGTGCAATTAGATACGTGTTGGATTGCTGCAAATAATTCGCCTGGAAATGGTCAACTCATTCAATGAATACAGGTCCTCAGAAAATTCTAGCCACGATTTAAGGATGTTTGGCGGCAAGGGTTGATCCCGCTTAACCTTTCCTGCCAGAGTTTTTGCAAGAATATTTTTGCCACTATTACGCACGGGCTAATCACACCCGGGGATCAAATATGGAAGCAATTCTAGAGAGGATCATGCGTTTGGAGATTGTCTCCGGTTTTGAGTATTTTACGCCTTGAACCTCGTATGAGAGCGTATCCTATTTGCACTGCCACAAGAGTCCTAACGTTTTTGAATTATTTTCCTTATTGGCACCGAAAGACACTTCATTTGAAGTGGTATCGATATCTGTTTCGGATATGATGTGAGCATTATTCGATTTCCATTTACACAGTTCGAAGCCTCTTTTTTTCAAGATCTGCGACACATTTTCGTATACGTATTTAGCCTCTGGGAGTATCTACACAAGTTAATAATCATCGACGTACATATCATTTCGAATGATGTGTGATATGCCAGGGTGTTCCTTTTCGCATTCCGCAGCGATTTCGTGAAGACAGCGTATCGCTAAAAATGATGCGGCTGTCGTTCCGTAAGTAACCGTATTTAATTTATATGTTTTTATGGGCACGTTTCGGTTTGAACGCCAAACGATTTTGTAAGCTCCGATCTTTTGGGTCCACGAGCACCTGCCTATACATTTTCTTTATGTCGCTTGACAAACAATTTGGTGAATGCGAAATCTGATAATGATTGATAACAAGTCTTGCTGAATGATTGGACCCGTCATTTGCAAATCATTTAATGATAGACCGCTAGAAGATGGTGATGATGCGTTAAAAACTACACGTAATTTTGTAGACGTACTCGATTCCTTTAGTACTCCATGATGAGGCATGAAGTATTCCGGTCTATCATCGACTTCGTGTTCCGGAACTAATGTCATATGACCCAATCTTTCGTATTCGTCTAAAAAATCCGTATAAAGTTTCGCGTTGTATCGTTTGACATTAGTCTCCGTTCCAATGCTAAAAACTGTTTTAGTGCAATGTTGAAAGATTCCCGGAGTTTAGTTGCAGGTTCCTTGAGAGGCAAGGAACCACGAATCTATTGTTTGAATCGAATGAAAATTGTTAACAAAATGCTCCTCGCACAATCGCTCCTCTGCAGACCATGGCTGTTTGATTTGCACTTCTTCAACTTCCCAAAATTTTGTCAGTTGTTCTTGAAGGGAGATTGTTTGACTTAAATGACACCGCGATTTCGGAATAGGAATGCTCAATGGACCGGCAACGATCCCCCAAAAGAGTTTTGTGGAGACTTGGGTTAGGTGGGTTCAACTCACCCAAATTATGGCATAAAAGCTGCCAAAATAACTCAGCACCGATTAAAATATCTATTGAATCCGGAATGTGAAATTTGGGTCAGCAAGCTCTATGTTTACTGGTATATTTAATTCCTGTATATTTATTCGCGCATCCGGTAAGTCGCTTGTAATTTTATCAAGTACATAACAAGATAGGTTGAAGGAATGTGAATTATGAATCGATTGTATGTTTATGTTACATTTATAATCGAAAAATGACAGTCTCTCGCTTATACCGGAAACCACCAATTTGGTCTTCGTTTTTTCTAAATTAAGTTTTTTGCAAAGATCTGAAGTAATAAAACTGGATTGTGAGCCGCAGTCCAGCAAGGCTCGAGCTGTCATATAATTTCTGGACCCGCATCTGCCAACCATAACTCGTGCGGTGGATAAAATACTACAACCCTTTGTAGTGGCAGAGTGGCAGTTCGTGGTAATTGTAGTCGTTGTGTCATCTGGAGCAATTTCACGTGGTTGATTCACAACTGCTATTGGATTTGCGCTTTGAAGATAGATAGATATATAGATAAAAATTTATTGAACATTCCCATTAATAAAATTCACAAACAAAGTTAACAAACATAACTCCCATGTCTAGCCAGATTCTCGGTTAATTTGCCGAGGGTGTTCAAGAGGGAAATTGGCCTATAAGAGGCGGGTTCGGTCGGGTTTTGCCTGGCTTTAAGATGGGGATTATTACAGCGTTTTTCCAGTCCTGTGGGAAGTGCTGCAATTTAAGGACTGCGTTGACTATTTGTACTATTAGCACAATAGTTTTCCCGCGGTAAGTTTTGAGGAGTAGATAAGGGATGCCGTCTGGCCCGGGGGCTTTTCGGCTAGGGAGGAGACGAAGACACTATTGTATCTCCGACGGCGTGTTATATAGGAATGCAAAATCGAGGGTGGTATAGGATACTTCCGTTCTACAAAAACAGCGGTCTGTCTTTCTATTTCGTTATCCTGAAGGGCTGGTTGGACCTTGTGTACTTCTGCCAAAAAGTCGGCGAGCAGCTCGCACTTGTCACTGGTGGTATATAACTCCGCCCCTCTTTTTCAAGAGCGGGGACTTGCTCATAGCCTTTTCGCAGACTTCTCGACAGTTTCCACAGAGAATTGTCACGGGGAGTCAGATTTCGCAGTTTCTCCGCCCAGCTATAATTCCTGTATGCGGAGATTTCGCGCTGTATGTCTCGTGCAAGCTCTGCTGCCATTATGCGATCGGCAGGTTGCCTGAATCGCTGCCAACGCTTCCTGATTCGATTTTTCGCCTTAATAAGGTCTAAAATTTCCTCAGGAAGATTGTCGTGCCGCGGTCTGTTCGGAACTTTTTTGGCCAAAGCTTGCTGTGTCCGTTGTATATCCTGGTCAGACCTTTTACCGCATGCTCTAGAGCTTCGACAGTATCAATCTGGCCCGGAATACAGGTCAGGTCTTGTAGTCGTTTTCGATATTCGCGAAAATCGAAATTTTGTATGAATATCGAAAGTCGTTAGTTGTGTGTACGCTTTAAATCCCTAATGTCGAGGTAAATGGGCAAATGGTCACTGCTGAGGGCGTCTATAACCACCATCTCCGTGAGATTGGTGAGTCCTTTGGCAATTCCGAAGTCGAGGTAGGATGGATTCCCTCCACTGTTCGGGTAATGCGTTGGGGATGAAGTGGGCGTGACGAGTAGGCCATTGTCGCGAACGTAGTCGGCTAGAAAATTGCCGGCTGCGTTTTTATGTCCAGGGTTATTGAATAGTGGATGGCGGGCGTTGAAATCTCCCATTAGCAACACCCTATTGGTGTTTATGAAGAATGGATCGACATCAGCGGCCTGTAAGCGTACGGTGGAGAAATAGCCACAGTAGATCAAAACTCCATCAGGAAGTTCAACGCCGACGTTCTCTATTGATGACTGCCTGTGTGGCAGTCTCCTGTATGGAATGACGTTTTGACCGCTATGGCCACCCTCCCTTTAAACGGGCCTATCGGCACGTTCGAGCCTGTACCCCCGAATCCTAAGTATATCCCCGGGGCGCAACCATGTTTCGACAATTAACGCCACGTCGATACCCTCGGTCCGAAGGAAGTGCACAAACTCACCGAGACGACTCCGGAGTCCGCATGAGTTCCATTCTCCTATCCTCATAGGGCACAGTTGGCAAAATCAGGGCTTAAAAATCGAAGCTGTTAATATCTTCATTGAAGAACTGCGCTGAGACTAGGAATTTGTCTGTCTTCGAGACGCAACCCCTCAATGCAGCGCTGTAAAATCTTACCGCCTTGATTACCTCCTCCAAGTTGATTTGCGACGACAGCTCGGCGAATTCCCGCTGGACACTGCCCAGCATGGCCACCGCGTTCCCATTTATACCATGGGATGGGTGGGCGGAGCTCGTCGGGACAGCTTCGTACTGCCTCAGCGGAGGAAACTTCGCTAATGAAGGCGGTGGCGGGGGCAGCATGGTCCTGTTGGCGTGACTTGGCGCCATGGTCCTGCTGCTTAGGGGTGAAGGGTGGATCGGGCCAGGGGCTCGGCTGGTTTGACCCCAGGCTGGCCTCGTTGGAAGAGGAGCAGGGACGAAACGCTGCTTCTCCGCCGGGACTTGCGCCTGTTTGTAAATGTATACTGGGCAAGCCTCGTCAAAACTACGATGAGGCCCACCGCAGTTAGCGCATTTTAATCTAGCCCCAACGGGGCAGGCGGTGATTTCATGCCCCCAGCGCATCGGGAGCATTTAAAGTCCCGGTGGCAGTTCCCGGAGACATGGCCCCAGCCCTGGCGTCGACGACACTGTGTCAGGGTCTTCCGGTTTTTGCGGGTTTCCCACGAAACCCTGACACTGCACACCACCCTGGCCTCTGCGTTAAGCCTTCGGAGGGTTGCCTTGTCGCTGATGACGACCAGGTAGAGCGGCCTGAAAAGTGTCTTCATTTTGAAGACACTTCTCACTTCCAGTCCTTGGTCTGGCCAGATCCTGCTTTATGTGCAGTCGGATCGACATTCCCCTCCAGGCCCTCAGGACGAACGCATGGGTTTTTTCCGACGAAGGGGCGTAAGTGTGGAACTGGCTCTTGTCCTCCTCCAGGGATCGTTTCACCGCCGCCCAGTCCATAATGCTGGTGCAGTACACGATTAACGAAGCCTTCGTGACCTTCAGCGTGAAAGGCTGACTGGTGATTCCTTTTATACTACCAATCAGCATTGTGTGATCGCTGGGTTTTCCAGCGATCACAATTGGCGGCGGCTTTTCTGCCTTCTTGGTTTTGTTTGCAGTTGCCGCAGGGCTCTCAGCAACTGCTTCCCGTTCAGTCCCTACGATATTGTTGGGAAGTGTTGGAGGCTCATCTACGATTGGCGGCTGGATGAGCGCAAAGCGGTTTTTCAGCGTCGTGGAGGCCTCTGGAGCAACAATCAGCGTGCTCCACGCCACAGTCCTTCGCGGGACTAAGAACCCGTCATCCGCTGCGCCCGCTGAAGTCGCCCGCGACACCCCTACAGCCTCCTCCATCGCCGATTTTTTTGGAGCTGGGTTTGGTGATGCTGGCGATGTTGGGTCTTGGGCACCCTACCCCTCTTCTTGGTCCTAGGCCTTAGACAGTAGCTCCTTTGGGAGCCCCGGTCCGACTCGGATTCCAGCGAACTTTCGGGATTCAATCCACTTATCGCGCAAACCCGATAGTTGCCCGATAAGGAATGTTCTAAATGTTATTCCAAAAAACGCACAATACAGATAACGAACACTCTTAACTTGGTTTTAACTCGCACGATTTCGCTTCGCAGCACGTCCACGCTCGGCAAACAACGATGCGAGACATATTTGTAGAGACTAAACCAAACTAGGACAAACACCAACGTACAGAAATTGGCAGTATATCTATAGGCATGGAAATGCCATCAATCATGCCAGGGGCGGGGTCGCAGCTCTCCTGAAACCAACATATAAACTTGGAAGAGCAAATCCTCCTTCCCTCAACACCCTTTGAACGACTGTCTACATTTTACGCTACCCTACTTAAACGACCTGATACACATATTTCTGACATACATACACCCACACTCCAACCTAGAACAAAACATACTGACCAAAGCGAGCATCTATAAATATGCAATAATTGTAGGCGACTTTAATCTGAACAAAATCAAAACGAAACAGCTTAAAAGATTTCTACAAAATTCCGACTTTATAAAACAGCACACCCCACCAACTTTTCTGATGCCCGCAAACCCAGACTCAACACCAGACGTTCTACTGCACACAAGAAACCTGACAAACACCATCAACAACATAAACTTAACCAACGAACTTGGATCCGACCACCTGGCTATTACGTTTAACATAGACTTACAACATACGCAACCTACCTCCAATACACCTCCTATAGAGAAAAACTTACCTAACAAAGTCTGACATAGACAAAGTGAAACAACATATACATGACTACATTCAATCACAAGCACAGCACATTTCAATAGAAACCATACAAACAAACTTTCACTAGCCATAGGAAAATTTAGCCCGGAAATAAAAAATGCTTTCTACCGACATACACTACCCAAATACATACTGAGACTAATAAAACATAAGAGAGAACTGTACAGACTATATACAAACACTCAAAATAACGATCTAAAAAGACAATGAACCAACTTAACAGAAACATTAAAACTCTGATTGGACAATACCGACAAGGCAAATGGCTAGAAACATGTAAAGAAATACAGAAGGACAAAGGCAAAACATACTGGCGAAAAATTAAGAAACTGGCGCAATACAGGAAGACTGGCACTACTGACACAATTAACGAAAACGGAATAGAACGCTACACAGACAAAAGAGAAAACGGACGCATTCGCCAGACACTATCAAAGAGCCTTCAGCATATCGACAAACCCTAACTTCGACAATGACAACTGGAACTTGATCAACGACTGGTACTTGAACTATTTTAACAACTCACCAAACTATGCCTGCACACTGATCACAGACACAGAGTCGATGAAGCCCTAGCGCTCATCAAAAACACTGCACCGGGGAAAGATAAAATTAAAGCAAAACTATTGAAAAGCCTAACTCACGAAAACACACAAACTGATCCTAACTGAATTGAACAACTGCATCACAAATGGCAGAATCCCAAAATCATGGAAAAACGGCTTAATAATCCCTATACCCAAAAATGGACTGGACAATACACAACCGAGCAATTACAGACCAATTACACTGCTACCAGTACTTAGCAAGGTTTTTGAGTACATAATAGGGCAGCGACTGGGAAAACTGGTCGGAAAGTACATACCATCGTATCAGTTCGGATTCAAACATCAACACTCGACTATTCACCCACTCTTCACTCTGACTAACAATATACAACAACCCACCTAACTGACAGAAAGACAGCTTGCCTGTTTATGGACATTAACAAAGCTTTTGATAGTGTTTGGCATAGAGGCTTACTATACAAACTATACAAACTACACACACCAACATATCTACTACACACCATAAAGAACTTACTAGAAAACAGACAACTACAAGTACGAATTGACAAAACACTGTCATTTTCTTATTCATCTGAACAAGGGCTCCCTCAAGGATCCCCGCTCTCACCGTTTCTCTACAATATATACTGCCATGACATATACAATTACAACTTACCAGACAAAAATCAAATCGACAGATCGGCATACATATTACAATACGCAGACGACACGGCACTTATTGTACATGACAAAACTACTGAGAGAGCAGCTCAAAGACTCCAAACACTAACAAACAACACAATGACATGGTTTTATAAATGGAGACTAACACCAAACGCGTCAAAAAACCAACTTCTGCTCACAAACCACAGACTCAACGCTGACTCCCCTACAATAACTGCAGACGGCCAAACGACACAACCAAAAAACGACGTAAAATACCTTGGAACACAATTGACCACAAACTTAAATTCACTAAACACATACGAAACATCAGCGCAGAAACAATAAAGATAACAAAACACTTCCGATCACTAACCTACAAAGACAGAGGAATCAGCACAAACACCGCCACCAAATATATAAAGCTATTTGTAGACCCTTGCTAGACTTTGGACATATACTCATGACCAACGGAACAGAAAGGACAAAACGTTATATACAAACAACAGAACAAATTGCACTAAGACTAATAACACGAATAAGATACCCCCAAAACCCACTACACAACCCCCCCACCCAACTACTATACGAACGCACCAACATGACAAAGATCTCGGAAAGACTCATACAGCTACAGACAAAATGGACAAACAACCCCTACAACTGGACCATGCTGAATCCCCTTTGTCTTACAAGACCAACCAGACAATCCCGCTTCCGTTTCCCTACATTAACGCTACTCGAACACTTACAAACGCAACTGACTAGTGGACAATAAAATAATCTCCTCTTGCCACTGAAATTTTATTTAATAATATCGTTAACCTAGAATAAGAGAATTTTCATATTTGTTTTTATTTAGATTAAGACTACATGTATTAAACAAGGGCAGAAAGACCGATAGGTCGATAGCCTTTTTTAGATATAAAGATGTTTACTACTATGATCATTTGCTTGAATTTTGACCTAACTGTGTTATTTGTGTCTCGACTGTCGACATTATCACATTCATAGTTCGAATTATCATGTTCTGTGTCCAAACGAAAACTTATCAAATTTCCAATAGTATCAAGCACATTTGCTTGCGACCTTTGTTTTGTTATGGAAATTGGTGAATTTCAGTGGGTGAAAAGTGGTGGAAAACGGCAAGTTCTCGAAAAATCTATAGGAAAAATGTTGTTTGTTATGAGATTTTCTATTAGGTGAGCATATTTTTAATCGGCAAAGCTGCAGTCTTAAAAGAAGCCCGTGTTCATTACAATTACCAAAATATGTTCTTTAAGCCTCAACATTAAGTGTTGGGGTGTGTTATGGAATATTATTTGAATTTCACGTTAAATAAGGCAATATTTTAAATTGGAGAAATAACGAAGTTGTATTTCTTGTTTACATGTTTACTTGGTCGTCATGGTGATACATAAACAACGAATAACAAACAAAAAACTGGTTAAAAACAAAATTGACAGCCTTGAGGAATTTATGATATGCACAAGTGCACTGCACTGCTGCCATATTTAAAAGCTTTGATAAACACGGACGGGTGTTGCCATTGCACTCAACATATCGCCCCCCTTCAAACCCTTTAAGGGTTTAAATAAACATTAACAAGTCACTGGTTGGGAAGGACACTAAGCTTGGACACAGGCCGCTGATAGCTTCCGCGGAAGTCCATCCTCCTTGAAAAGTACCAAAAGCCCAGATTCTACTAATGAGGTGTAGTTGGCTTTCCATTTCGCACGAATCGGCAGCTGGGATACATATTCTTTCGTCCATCTTGACCAAAAATGCTGCACGATTTGTTTGAGATGCAAATACTTGACAGTACTCGTTCATTGGTGACCAGTAGATTTTGTGGTGTGGTTGTTAATGGTTCCCCAATCAAGAAATGGGCCGGTGTTAACGGATTAGCATCATCAGGATTGTCAGAAATTGGATAAAGTG
>JAJTJO010000294.1:0-14298 GCA_024550625.1 Dendroctonus valens | reverse complement strand
CTGCAAACTTCCTTGATTGTGAAGCAGGTACCCGAGAGAATATTTCCTGTTATTTACTAAAGTGAAGCTCAAATTCCTGCAATTATTTAAGTAGTTGGGATTTGAAACAGGAAATGTTTGAAAATTTGGCAGGAGAAAATTAAAAAATTCCTCACAGCTAAAGCACGAAAGGCAGAGACTTCAAGCTTCTGCAATGTGAAGTGGATACTTACAGGAATATTTTCTGAAATTTTCAGTGAAATCAAGCTGAGATTCCCGCAATTATGCAAATAGTTGGGAATTGAAACAGGCAATGATTGATAATTTGGCAGGACAAGAGAAAAAATTCCTCAAGCTAAAAAGGCTAGTGAGAGACTCCAAACTTCCTTGATGAAGTAGGCACCCGAGAGAATATTTCCTGTTATTTACAGTAAAGTGAAGCTCAAATTCCTGGAATTATTAAGTAGTTGGGATTTAAAACAGAAATGTTTGAAAATTTGGCGGGAGAAAATTATAAAAATCCTCACAGCTAACGCACGATAGGGAGAGACTTCAAGCTTCTGCAATGTGAAGTGGATACTTACGGGAAACATTTTCTGAAATTTTCAGTGAAATCAAGCGGACATTCCCGCAATTATTAAATAGTTGAGAATTGAAACAGGCAATGTTTGATAATTGGCAGGAGAAAATTTTAAAAATCCTCAAAGCTAAAGCAGAAAGGGAAAACTTCAAACTTCCTTGGTGTGAAGCAGGTACGCGAGACAATATTTTCCTGTAATTTGCAGTAAAATCAGGCACAAATTCCTGCAATTATTTAAAAATTTCGGACTCGAAACAGGTAAGGTTTGATAATTTGGCAGGGCAAGAGGAAAAAAATCCTCAAACCTAAGCAGGAAAGGGAGGACTTTAAACTTCCTTGATGTGAAGCAGGTACCCGAAGACTATTTCCTGTTATTTGCAGTAAAGTAAAGCTCAAATTCCTGGAATTATTTAAGTGGTTGGGATTTAAAATAGGAAATGTTTGAAAATTTGGCGGGAGAAAATTAAAAAAATCCTCACAGCTAAAGCACGAAGGAGAGACTTCAAGCTTCTGTCTGCAATGTGAAGGGGATACTTACCAAAACATTTTCTGAAATTCTCAGTGAAATCAAGCTGAGATTTTCGCAATTATGCAAATAGTTGTGAATTGAAACAGGCAATGATTGATAAATTGGCAGGACAAGAGGAAAATTCCTCAAGCTAAAAAAGGCTAGTGAGAGGCTCCAAACTTCCTTGATGAAGTAGGTACCCGAGAGAATATTTCCTGTTATTTACAGTAAAGTGAAGCTCAAATTCCTGCATTATTTAAGTAGTTGGGATTAAACAGGAAATGTTTGAAAATTTGGCGGGAGAAAATTAAAAAAATCCTCACAGCTAAAGCACGCTGGGGAGACTTCAAGCTTCTGCAATGTGAATGGATACTTACAAAAACATTTTCTGAATTTTCAGTGAAATCAAGGTGAGATTCCCGCAATTATGCAAATAGTTGTGAATTGAAACAGGCAATGATTGATAATTTGGCAGGACAAAGGAAAAATTCCTCAAAGCTAAAAAAGGCTATGAGAGGCCCAAACTTCCTTATGTGAAGTAGGTACCCGAGAGAATATTTCCTGTTATTTACAGTAAAGTGAAGCTCAAATTCCTGCAATTATTTAAATAGCTGGATTTGAAACAGGTAATGTTTGAAAATTTGGCAGGAGAAAATTAAAAATTCCTCACAGCTAAAGCACGAAAGGGAGAGTCATCAGCTTCTGCATGTGAATTGGATACCACACGAACATTTGCTGTAATTTTCAGTGAAATCAAGCTGAGATTCCCGCATTATGCAAATAGTTGTGAATTGAAAAGGTAAGGTTTGATAATTTGGCAGCGCAAGAGGAAAAAAATCCTCAACCTAAAGCAGGAAAGGGAGAGACTTCAAACTTCCTTGATGTGAAGCAGGTACCCAGAAACTATTTCCTGTTATTTGCAGTAAAGTAAAGCTCAATTCCTGGAATTATTTAAGTGGTTGGGATTTAAAATAGGAAATGTTTGAAAATTTGGCGGGAGAAAATTAAAAAAATCCTCACAGCTAAAGCACGAAAGGGAGACTTCAAGCTTCTGCAATGTGAAGGGATACTTACAAGAAAAATATCTCCACAGCTAAAGCACGAAAGGGAGACCTCAAGCTTCGGCATGGAAGTGGATACTTACGGGAACATTTTTTGAAATGTTCAGTGAAATCAAAGCTGAGTTCCCGCCAATTATGCAAATAGTTGTGAAAATTTTGAAACAGGCAATGATTGATTAATTTGGAAGGACAAGAGAAAAAATTCCTCAAAGCTAAAAAAAGGCTAGTGAGACACTCAAAACTTCCTTGATGTGAAGTAGTATCAAGAGAATATGTCTGTTATTTACAGTAATGTGCAGTTTCAAATTCTGCAATTATTTTAAGTAGTTGGGATTTGAACAGGTAATGTAGAAAAATTGGCGGAGAAAATTAAAAATTCCTCAAGCTAAAGCGACGGGAAAAGGAGAGACTTCAAACTTCCTAATGGAAGCAGGTACTCGACAGAGAATATGTGGTAATTTGCAGTAATATCAGCACAATTCGTCCAACTTATTAAACATTTTGGCTTCGGAAACAGGTAGAGTTTGATAATTGGCAGGGGCAAGAGGAACAAATTCCTCCCCAAAACTCAGCAGGAAAGGCCGAGGCTTCCCCCTTTCCTTGATCTGACGTAGGTCCTCGCTGACCTATTTCCTGTTGTTACCGTTAAAAACTGAGCGCAACGTCTGCATTATATAAGATAGTTGTGATTTGAAACCAGGGAAAGTTTGAACAACTGTTGGCAGAAGAAAATTAAACCTTTCCTCCCAGCTCACGAACCGAAAGGGAGACGCGACTTCTAGCTTCTGCAATGTGAAGGCATATTACGAGAACATTTTATGAAATTTGAGTGAAATCCAACGCTGAGATTCCGCAATTATGCAAAATAGTTGTGAATTGAAACAGGCACTGATTGATATGTGGCAGGACAGAGAAAAAAAATTCCTCCAAGTCTAAAAAAGTAGTGAGAGACTCCAACTTCCTTGATGTAAGGAGGTACCCGAGAGAAATATTTACTTTCTATTACAGTAAATTAATCTCAAATTCTGCAATTATTTACATAGTTGGGATTGAAACAGGGAATGTTGAAATTTGGACAGGAGAGAATTACAAAAGTCCTCCACAGTAAAGAACGAAAGGGAGGAGGACTTCAAGCTTCTGCAATGGGAAATGGATACTTACGGGCACATGTTCAGAAATTTTCAGAGTGAAATCAAGCTGAGTATTCCCGCAATTATGCAAATAGTTGTGGAATTGAAAACAGGCAATGATTGATAATTGGCAGGACAAGAGAAACAATTCATCACAGCTTAAGACACGAAAGGGGAGAGACTTCAAGCTTTTGCCAATGTGAGGGTTTGAGGTGGCATACTACGAAACATTTTTGCAATGTTCAGTGAAATTAAGCATGAAATTCCCGCAATATGTAAAAAATTCCTAAAACTAAAGGAGGAATGGGAAGAGGGAGGAGACTTCGAATCCTTGATGTGATAGCAGGTAATCGAGAGAATATTTTTCTGTAATTGCTAGTAAAATCGGGTTACAAAACCTGCAATTAGTTAAAATTCGGATCGAAAACAGGTAAGTTTGATAATTTGGCACCGGAAAGGCGAAAAAAATTTCTCAGCTGTAAAAAAAGGCTAGTGAGACACTTCCAAAAACTTCCTTGGTGTGAAGTATGGTACCCGAAGGAATATTCCTCGTTATGTTTACAGTAAAGTGATGAAGCTCAAATTCCTGCCAATTAGTTAAGTAGTTGGATTTGAACACAGGAATGTTGAAAAATTTGGCAGGTGGAAATAAAAAAATCCTCACAGCTACGCACGGAAGGGAGAGACTCACGCTTTTGCATTGTGAGAGTGGATACGTACAAGAACATTTTGGAGGAAATTTTCAGGAAACAGCGGAGATTCCCGCCATTATGCAATTAGTTGGAACTGAAAAAGGCAATGAATTGATAAGTGGCCAGGACAAGAGAAAAAAATTCCTCAAAGCTAAAAAAAGGATAGCGAGAGACTCCAAAAAAAACTTCCTGGTGTTTGAAGTAGGGGTACCCGACAAGTATTTCCTGTTATGTACAGTCAAGTGAAGCTCAAATGCCTTGCAATTTTTTGAAGAGTTGTGATTTTGAAACAGGAATGTTTGTGAAATGTGGCAGAAGCAAATTAAAAATTCTCCACAGCTAAAGCACGAAAGGGAGAGATTCTAGCTGGTGCAATGTGAAGTGGATTACGTACGAGAACATTTTCTGAAATTTTCAGTGAAATCAAGCGGAGATTCCCGCAATAGCAAAATAGTGTGAATTGAAACAGGCAATGATGATAATTCGGCAGGACAAATGAGAAAAAATTCCTCACAGCTAAAGCACGAAAGGGAGAGAATTAGCTTCTGCAATGTGAGGTGGAACTAGGGAACATTTTTTGAAATGTTCAGTGAAATCAAGCTGAAATTCTTTTTGTTTTTTTTTTTTTTCCCGCAATTAGTAAAAAAATCCTCAAACATAAGGAGAATGGGAGAGACTTCGAACTTCCTTGATGGAAGCAGGTAGGTACTCGAGAGAAATATTTTCTGTAATTTGCAGTAAAATTCATGGCACAAATTCCCTGCAAGTATTAAAATCTTCGGATTCGAAAAACAGGTAGGTTTGATAATTTGGCACAGGGCAAGAGGAAAAAAAATCCTTCACAGCCTAAAAAAGGCAGTGAGAGACTCCAAATTTTCCTGAGTGAAAGTAGGGTACCCGAGAGATATTTCCTTTATTTACGTAAGTTAATCTCAAATTCCGCAATTATTTAAGATAGTTGGATGAAAGGTGATGTTTGAAAAATTTGGCAAGGAGGAAATTTAAAAAATTGTCCCTCACAGCTCTAAAGCACGAAAGGGAAGAGGACTTCCAGCTTTGCAATGTGGAAATGGATACTAGGGCACATTTCTAAATTTTCAGTGAAATCAAAGACGGAGATTCCCGCAATATGCCCCAAATAGTTGTGAATTTGAACAGGCAATGATTGATAATTTGGCAGGACAAGGAGAAAAAAATCCTCCAAAGCTAAAAAAGGCTAGTGTGAGGCTCAAAACTTCCTTGATGTGAAAGTAGACCAGAGGAGAATATTTCCTATTATTTACAGGAACGTAAAGCTCAATTCTGCAATTATTAAGAGTGGATTTGAAACAGGAAATGTGTGAAAAATTTGGCAGGGGCCAAATAAAAAAATTTTCACAGCAAGAACGACAAGGGAGAGCTTCAGCTTCTGCCATGTGAAATGGATACTTACGGGAACATTTTTTGAAATTCCAGTTGAAACAAGGTGAGGATCCCCAATATGCAAAATAGTTGGAGGAATTGAACAGGCAATTTTTGGATGGATAATTTGTCAGGACAAGAGAAAAAAACTTCCTCAAAGATAAAAAAGCCTAGTGAGAAGACTACACGCCTTCCTTTGATGTGAAGTAGGTACCCGAGAGAATATTCCTGTATGTGACAGTAAAAGTGAAGCTCAAATTCCGCAATTATTTTTAAAAAAAAAAAAAAAAGAGGTAGTTGGAATTGGAAACAGGCAATGTTTGAAATTGGCAGGAGAAAATTTAAAAACCCTCAAAGCTAAGCAGAAAGGGAAAGACTTCAACTTCCGATGTGAAGCAGGTACTCGAGAGGAATATCTATTATTTACCGTAACGTGAAGCTCAATTCCGCAATTATCTAAGTAGTTGGGAATGAAAACAGGCAATTGTTAGTTATTGGCAGGAGAAAATTAAAAAATTCTCAAAACTAAAGCAGGACAGGGAGAAGAAGGAAAGGCGAGAGACTTCAAAAATCTGCAGTGTGAAGTGGCGACTTACAAGAACATTTCTAAAATTTTCAGTGTAAGTCAAGTTGAGATCCGACAATGATGCAAATAGTTGGTGTAATTGGAACAGGCCAATGATGATAATTGGCCAGGAACAAGAGAAAAAATTCTCAAAGCTAAAAAAAGGCTAGTGAGGACACTCCAAACTTCCTTGGTGGTGAAGTAGCGTACCCGAAAGACAGAAATTCTTCCTGTATTTTGACAGTAAGTAGCTCAAATTCTGCAATATATAAGTAGTGTGATTTGAAAACAGGAAATGTTTGAAATGTGGCAGGCGAAAACAAAAATTCTCACAGCCTTTACAGCACGAAAGGGAGAGCTTCCAGCTTCTTGAAATGAGAAGTTGGAGAAATTACGAGAAACATTTTCTGAAATTTCAGTGAAATCAAGCTGAGATTCCCGCAATTATGCAATAGTGTGAATGGAAACAGGCAATGATTGATAATTTGGCAGGCAAGAGAACCAAAAATCCTCAAGCTTAAAAAAGGCTAGTAGTGAAGAGGACTTCAAACTTCTTGATGTGAACGTAGGTACCGAGGGAATATGTCCTATTAGTCAGGAACGTGAAGCTCAAAATTCCTGCAATATTAAGTAGTGGGATTGAAAACAGGGCAATGTTGATAATTTGGCAGGAGGGGGGGGGGGGGAAAATTAAAAAATCCTCACAGCTAAAGCACGAAAGGAGAGACTTCACGTTCTCGAATGTTGAATTCGAACTTACATGAACATTTTCTGAAATTTCAGTGAATCAAGCTGAGATTCCCCGCCCCCAATTATGAAATAGTTGGGAATTGAAAAGGCAATGATGATAAGTGGCAGGGACAAGAGAAAAAAATTCTTCTAAAGCTAAAAAGGGCTAGTGAGACACTCCAAATTCCTTGATGTGAAGTAGGTGACCCGAGAGAATAGTAGTAGTAAATATCTTTATTTTAAAAAACGGCTATAGACCTATCGTCTTTCGCCTTGTTTAAATACATGTAGTGAATCAATAAAAACAAATATGAAAATTCTTTATTATAGGTTAACGCGATATTATAAATAAAATTTCAATTGGCAAGAAGAGCTTCTTTTATTGTCCACTCGTCAGGTGCGTTGTAGTGTTTCCGAGTTCGCGTTATGTAGGAAAACGAAGCGGGTGTCGGTTGCTGGTAAGGCAAAGGGGATTCAGATGGTCCATTGTAGCGGTTGTTGTCCCATTTTGTCTGTAGCTGTATGAGTCTTTCCGAGATCTTTGTCATGTTTGTTAGTCGTATAGTAGTTGGGTGGGGGGTTGTGTAGTGGGTTTTGGGGGTGTTTATTCGTGTTATTAGTCTAGTGCAATTGTTCTGTGTTGTGTATAACGTTTTGTCCTTCTGTTTCCCGTTGGTATGAGTATATGCCAAAGTTTTAGCAAGGGTCTACAAAATAGCGTTATATCTTTTGGTGGCGGTTGTTTGTGTTGATTCCTGTGTCTTTGGAGGTTAGTGAGCGGAAAGTTTGTTCTCTTGAGTGTTTCTGCCAGGATGTTTCGTATGTGTTTAGTGAATTTAAGTTTGTGGTCAAATTGTACTTACATGAACCTTTCTGAAATTATCAGTGAAATCAAGTGAGATTCCCGCAATTATGAAATAGTGGGAAATTGAAACAGGCAATGTTTTATATTTGGCCGAACAAGAGGAAAAAATTCCTCCCAAAACTAAAGCAGGAACGGAGAGGGCTTCAAACTCTGCAGTGTGAAGTGGTGCTACTTACCAAGAACATTTCTAAAATCTTTCAGTGTAATATTCAAGTTGAGATTCCCGCAATTAGCAAATTAGTGGGAATTGAACAGGCCATGATTGATAATTTGCAGGGACAAGAGAAAAAAAAGTCCTCAAAGCTAAAAAAAAAAGGCTAGTGAGACCTCCAACTTCCTTGGTGTGAAGTAGGTACCCGAGAGAAATTCCTATTATTTACAGTAACGTGAGCTTCTCAAATTCCTGCAATTTAAAGTAGGTTGGGAATTTGACACAGGAAATGTTTGAAATTTGCAGGGGAAAATTAAAAAATTCCTCACAGGCTAAAGCACGAAAGGGAGAGACTTCAAGCTTCGGCAATGTGCGGTTGGAAGATACTTACGGGAACATTTTTTGAAATGTTCAGTGAAAGAAGCTGTGAAAATCCCGCATTATGTAAATTAGTGGGAATTGAAACAGGCAAATGTTTTATATTGCAGACAAGGAGAAAAAAAATCCTCAAAACTAAAGCAGGAATGGGGAGAGATTCGAACTTCCTGATTGAAAGCAGGTACTCGAGGAGAATCATTTTCTGTAATTTGCAGTTAAAAATCAGGCACAAATTACTGCACAATGTATTTACAAATTTCGGATTCGAAACCAGGTCAGGTTGATAATTTGGTCAGGGCACGCGGAAAAAAATCCTCAAGCTAGAAAAGGCTGTGAGCGACTCCAAACTGCTGAGGAAGTAGACCCGAGAGAATATTTCCTTTTATTTACAGTAAAGTAAATCTCACAAATTCCTGGCAATATTTTAAGAGTGGGGGATTGAAAACAGTAAGGTTTGAAATTTGGCAGAGGAGAAAATTCAAAAAATTCCTCACAGTAAAGCACGAAAAGGGAGAGAGGAGACTTCAAGCTTTTTCTGCACTGTGAAATGGATACTAGGGTACATTTTCAGGAAATTTCAGTGACATCAGGCCGAGATTCCCGCAATTATCCAAATAGTTGTGAATTGGAAACAGGCAATGATTGTAATTTGGAGCAGGACAAGAGAAAAAAATTCCTCAAAGCTAAAAAAGGGCTAGTGAGAGGCTCCAACTCCTTGGTGTGACGTAGGTACCAGAGAGAATATTTCCTATTATTACAGTAACGTAAGCGCAAATTCCTGACAATTATTTAAAGTGTTGGGGGATTTGAAACAGGAAATGTGTGAAAATTTGCAGGGAAAATTAAAAAATTTGGAAGCTAAAACACGAAAGGGAGAGAACTTAAAGCTTCTGCAATGTGAAATGGATACTTACGGGAACATTTTTTTAAATAGCCGTGAAATCAGGGTGAGATTCCCACACTTATGCAACTGTGGGAATTGAAACAGCAATATTGAAATTTGTCAGGACAGAGAAAAAATTCCTCAAGCTTAAAAACGGCTAGTGAGAGACCCAAGCTTCCTGATGTGAAGTAGGTACACCGAGAGAATATTTCTTGTTATTACAGGTAAAGTGAAGCTCACATTCCGCAATTATTTAGGTAGTTGGGATTTGAAACAGGCAAGTTTGAAAAATTTGAGGAGAAAATTAAAAAATCCTCAAGCCTAAAGCAGGAAAGGGAAGAGACTTAAAATCTTATGTGAAGAGGTACTCGAGAGAATATTTCCTGTATTTTACAGTCAGTGATGTAAGCTCAAATATCCTGCCAATTATATAAGTAGTGTGATTTAAACAGGAAAAGTTGATGAAAAATGTGGCCAGGAGAAAATCTAAAATTTCCTCAACAGTAAAGCACGAAAGGGAGCGGACTTCCAGTAGCAATGTGAAGTGGATACTTCCGGAACATTTTTTGGAATGATTCAGTGAAATCAATCTGAGATTCACGCAATAATGCAAATAGTTGGGATTTGAAACAGGCAAATGATTGATAATTTGCCAAGGACAAGATTGAAAAAAATTCCTCAAAGCTAAAAAAAAGGATAGTGAGACACGCCAAACTTCTTGGTGTGTGAAGTAGGTACCCGAAGAATCAGAATATTCCTGGTTATTTACGGAAAGTGATAGTTCAAATTCCTGCAATTATTTAAGTAGTTGGGATTTGAAAAACAGGGAAGGTTAGAAAATTTGGCAGGAGAAAATTAAATTAAAAAATTCCTCACACGCTAAAGCACGAAAGGGAGAGACTTTTCACAGCTTCTGCAATGTGAGTGGATACTTACTATCTGGGAAATGTTTTTGAAATGTTCAGTGAAATCAGCGAATTCCCGCATATGTAAATAGTGGGGAATTGAAACAGGCAATGATTGATAATTTGGCAGGACAAGAGAAAAGATATCCTCAAAGACTAAAAAAAGGCTTTAGCGAGAGACTCGAATCTTCCTTGATGTGAAGTAGGTACCCGAGAGAATATTCCTGTATTTTACAGGAAAGTGAAGCTCAATTCCTGCAATATATAAGTAGTTGTTGTGATTTGACACAGGAAATGTTGAAAATGGGTGGCAGGAGAAAATTAACAAAATTCCTCACAGCTAAAGCACGAAAGGGAGAAGGGAGAGATTCAAGCTTCTGCCACATGTGAATTCGATACTTACTTACAGGAAATTTTCTGAAATTTTAGTGAAATCAAAGCTTGAGCTTACCGCAATTATGCAAATAGTTGGAATTTGAAAAAGGCAATGATGATAATTTGGAAGCAGGACAGAGAAAAAATTCCTCCAAAAGATAAAAAAGGATAGTGAGACAATCCAACTTCCTTGATTGATGAAGTAGTACCCGACGAGAATAGTAGTAGAAAACATCTTTATTTCTAAAAAAGCTATCGACCCGATCGGTCTTTCTGCCCTGTTTAATTACAGTCGTCTTCATCTAATAAAAAAACAAATATGGAAAATTTTATTCTAGGTTAACGATATTATAAATAAAATTTCAGTGGCAGAAGAGATATTTTATTGTCCACTAGTCAGTGCGTTTGTAAGGTCGAGTAGCGTTAAGTAGGGAAACGGAAAGCGGGATGGCTGGTTGGTCTTGTAAGGCAAAGGGGATCAGTATGGTCCAGTTGTAGGGGGTGTTTGTTCCATTTTGTCTGAAGGCTGTAGAGTCTTTCCGAGAATCTTTGTCATGTTGTCGTTCGTATAGTAGTGGGGGGGGGGGTTGGTAGTGGGTTTGGGGGGTGTTTATTCGGTGTTATTAGTCTTAGTGCAAGTGTTCGTTGTTGGTATAACGTTTTGTCCTTTTGGTCCGTTGGTCATGAGTATATGTCCAAAGTTAGCAAGGGTCTACAAAGCTTTATATCTTTTGGTGGGCTGGGGTTTGTGCTGATTACTCTGTCTTTGTAGGTTAGTGATCGGCATGTTTTGTTCTCTTTAGTGTTTCTGCCCTGATGTTTCGTTTATGTGTTTAATGATTTAAGTTGTGGGTCAATTGGCTACTTACATGAACATTTATGAAATTTTCAGTGAAATCAGTGGATTTCCGCAATTATGTAATAGTTGTTATAGTGGGAATTGCACAGGCCCAATGTTTATATTTGGAAGCACAAGAGGAAAAAATTCTCAAAACTAAAGCAGGAAGGAAAGGGAGAGACTCAAACATCTGCAGTGTGCAGTGGCTATATACAAGACATTTTCTAAAATTTTCATGCAATCCCAGTAGTGGATTTCCGACCTTATGCCAAATAGTTGGGATATGAACGGCAATGCTTGATAATTGGCCCAGGCACAAGAGAAAAACTTCTCCAGCTACACAAAGGCTGTGCAGACACTCCAAACTCTGGGTGACATAGGTCCCCGCAGAATATTCCTGTTTATTTACCAGAAAGTGAAGCTCAAATTCTTGCCCACATATTCACGAGTTGGTGTGACAAACGGAAACTGTTTGACAATGTTGGCAGGGTGAAAATTCAAAAACATCTCCTCAGCTAAAGCACGAACGGAGGAGGACCTTTACCGCTTCTGCCATGTGGACGTGGATGACTTCCAGAACATTGCTCGAATTTCATGAAATCCGAGCTGAGTTCCCCCGCACAATTTGCTAAACAGTTGCGAATGAAAACGGCCGTATTGATCTTGGCAGGACCACTGAGAGAATCACAAATTACTTCAAGCTACAAAAGTCGGCTGCATGGTAGACTCCAGACTTCCTTGATGTAGGTTGCACCAGAAGGTGTACCCCCGAGAGGATGATTATATGCTGTGTTACGGTAAGGGCACGCTCACAATTGCCTGCACATGTTTTAGTAGTTGGATTTGACAAAGAAATGTCTTGCCCAATTGGCAGGAGAAACATGTAAAAAATTGCCCCAGTCCATCTCCAAGCCACGGACGAAACGGGGAGCCTCCAGCTTCTGCCATGTGAAGTCGGATACTCTACAGCAAACATGATCGACAGTTTTCATGAAATTCAGCTGGTCGCCCGTAATTTGCAACTGTTGGGAATGACACGGCCATGCTGTAAATTGGCAGGGACAAAGAGAAAAATTCCGTCAAAGCTAAAAGGCAGGAGACGATCATCCACACAACTCCTGTGATGAAGTAGGTACACGAGAGACATATTTCTGTTATTGACAGTAAAGTGAGCTCACTTCCTGCAATTATTTTAGAAGTTTGGTTGGGACTTTGAACAGGAAAGTGTTGACAAATAGGGGCGGAAGAAGAGCAAATCATAAAATTCCTCACAGCTAAGCAGAAACGGGAGGAGAGGATTCAAGCTTTCGCATGTGAATGGTCGTACTCAAGAGAGCAATTGCTGAAATTTTCACCTGAAATCAAGCTGAGATTCCCCGCTTTAGGCAACATAGTTGGAATTGAAAAGGCAATGATTGATAATTTGTGGGGACAAAGAAAAATTCCTCCAAAAGCTACAAAAGGCTAGTGAGAGGACTCCCAAGCTTCCCTGATGTAAAGTAGGTACCCGAGGGAGAAGTTGTCATGTTATTTACAGGAAAGTGAGCTCAAATTCCTTGCAATTATTTAGTCGTTGGATTTAAACAGGAGGAATGTTTGAAATTTTGGCAGGAGAAATCAAAAATTCCTCACAGCTAACAGGACGAACGGAGGAGACTTCAAGCTTCTGCAATGTGACGTGGATACTTACCAAGACATTTTCTGAAATTTTCAGTGAATTAAAGCTGAGATCCCGCAAGTATGTAAAATGTGGATGGAAACAGGCAATGTTTGATAATTTGCCACGGAGAAACATTTTAAAAATTCTCCAAAGCTAAAGCAGGAAAGGGAGGACTTCAAACTTCCTTGATGCGAAGCAGTATCGAAGGAGGAGAACTTTCCTGTAATTTGAAGTAAAAATCAGTCACAAATTCCGCAATTATTTTTAAAAATTTCGGATTCGAACAAGGTAAGGTTTGATAATTTGGCAGGGCAAGAGGGCAGAGGAAAAAATTCCGCAAAACGCTAAGGCAGGACGGGAGAGACTTCAAAACTTCGTTGATATGAAGTAGGTACTCCAGAGGAATATTTCCTGTTATTACTGTAAAGTGAAGCTCAAATTCCTTGCAATATGTAAGTAGTTGGGATTTGAAACACGAATTGTTGGAAATGTGCCGGAGAAAATTAAAAATCCTACAAGCTAAGCAGGAAAGGGAGGAGACTGCAAGCTTCAGCATATGAAGTGGGAGGATACTTGGAGAATATATCTGAAATTTCAGTGAATCAAGAGAGATTCCCGCAATTATGCAAAAGAGTTGGGAATTGAAACAGGCAGATTGAAATTTCGGCCATGACAAGAGAAAAAAGTTACTTCAAAGCTAAAAAAAGGCTAGTGAGAGACGTCCATCAAACTACCTTCATGTAAAAGTAGGTACCCGAGAGAATATTTCCTGTTATTTACAGTAAAGTGAAGAGCTCCAATTCCTGCAATTATTTAGTAATCTGATTCGAAACAGAAAGTTTGAAATTTTGCAGGGAAATAAAAAAATCTCACACAACTAAAGCAGAAAGGGAGAGACTTCAAACTTCATTGATTGAAGCAGGTACGTCGAGAGAAATTGCTGAATTGTATAGTAAATCGGAAGCTCAAAATTCCTACAATCATTCAAATTTGAGATTCGAAACAGGTTAAATGTTGGAAATTGGCAGGGAAAATAAACAATCTCAAAAGCTATAAAGCAGGAAAGGGAGAGATTCTGCAAACTTCTGATATGAGTAGTTAGATCGAGAAATATTTCTGTATTTCATGTAAGTGAAGCTCATTCCCTGCAATTATTTAGTAGTGGGATTGATAACAGGAATGTTGATAAATTTGGCAGGAGAAAATTTTAAATCACTCAAAGTAAGAGGAATGAAGAGGACAGAGACTTCCAAACTTCCTTGATGTGAAGCAGGGTACGATCGCGAGAATATTTTCTGTTATTTGCACGTAAAATTCAGGCAAAATGCTGACATATTTTAAAATTTCGGATCGAAAACTGGTAAGGTTTGATAAATGTGGGGCAGGGCAAGAGGAAAAAATCCTCAAATAAAGCAGGAAAGCGAGAGCAGAGACTTCCAAACTTCCCTGTGATAAGTGTACCACAGAGTGACGAGAATATTCCCTGTATTTTCAGTATAAAGTTGAGCTCAAATTCTGCAATATTTAAGTAGTTGGGATTTGAAACAGGAAATTTTGAAAATTTGGCCGGAGAAACTAACTCCCCCTGTCACACAGTG
>JAJTJO010000292.1:0-117048 GCA_024550625.1 Dendroctonus valens | reverse complement strand
TTTTAAAGTACCTATCTAAACCCTTCTTATTCTTATTAAGAATATTCAATGCCTAGTCCGTTTGGAAAATACTTCAAACGTCCATTTCAGCTGTATTTTTCTAAAATGTGCTTGCAATATTTTCTACTCTATTACTATTGGCACTTCTCCATATTATCAAAAGACACGTGTATTGTTTGGGAGGGAATCAAATAATTACGCTACGCAATAATTGTGCAAAATTCGCTGATAAAATGAAAGGCGTCTATTTTTAAATTCTGAAGTCTTTGTTAAATATAACAATTACAAAATACCACTTGATAGAGTAACTATGAAAAATCGATTTTTATTTTTAAACGGACAAATAAGCGAATCTTTCTAAGTAGGGCCTTATAAATGCTATTGACCTGATTTTCTAACACTTTTCTTACGGACTACGCTGATAGTCCTCAGCGGGGTACTTTTGTCGATAAAAATCTCTCAATTTTTTAATTTATTAACAAAAGACCATTTTATTGGAAATACTCGACTTTGCAATGAAGAGGGTGAAGTGGTACAAACAAAACAATTAAAAGTATCATTGGATGACTGACTTCTGCGTGTGGTCTATACTTAGAAATCACATTATTGGGACGCACCATAATAAGTGCTTGAGTCTGAACAGCACCAGCACGTATACAGAATAATTGAAAATATTGATTACAGCAAAAAACATCTATATCAGAAGCACTTCAATAAAATATAAATACCTTGTATATTAATAACATTATTTGAGAGCCTGTTACGTGCCGTTATTGTGCCATTTTCACTACGTAGTTAGAATAAAAAAAAATGAACAAATATACACTTATATTATGCAGATTGCTGCATTCTCAGCGCTGATAAGGGCAATACTTCGCATAATTTTTTTCGCTTTGGTTCCTGTAGTTATTTATGTTCTTTAAATAAACCCTCTGTGATAAAAATAAATTTGATTTCCAATCAAATATGCAATAGATCTTGAGTGATAGTAGCAAACAGTATACATATCTGGAACCATCTACTTATCTGGAAGATATAGTATTAGAGAAAATAATTGGAAACGATACCTAATGGAAAATAACGACTTATTTATTATCAGTGACTGCATGCATCTAACAGTATTTTGTAGATTGAAAAAATAAACTAAATTAAAAAATGTTAAAGTTAACAAAAAAAATTGTTTTTTTTTAAGAAAAGAAGAGTTTTAACTTTTTAAACGCCCATGTTTCCCTATAAACAACGCTGCTTGATTCGATTTATTATTACATCTTTAAGCGCCAGTGGAGAAATTGAAGAAGTTAGAGCATTGCTGAAGATGAAAAGAACACGTGCTGAATGTTATGTTCCAAGTAATAGCAGCTTATTTTCAATGATGACTTGATCAGTGACGGTATTTATTTAACAATAAAGTACGTGGTTATTGTTTATTTATCGAGTAATTATTTTGTGCACGTCTAAACAATTGAGGCGCTATCATAAATTGAAATCTTAGTCAGTAGGCACTCAAACATATTCGATAACATGTGCAAAGGTCGAATGTTAAATAATTGATACTCGATACTCGTCACTGAAAATCAGGATCTCACATTTTGAGAAAACTGTTTTTTAACTTAAACCAACGAAGAATGTTAAAATTTTTATTTAACATCAAAAGCCACTGCATTTAATACATAAAATATACTTCAAAAAATTTCCTGGGTTTCAGTCAATTTTATTGTTTATTATTTAAAATGTTACAAATACGTTTCGGTATCTTTCTCCACCATCATCAGTTTGTGTGTATAGTTGTTTCTACCTTCACATTTGACTGGTTATTCTATGTGAAGAAATAACCAGTCAAATGTGAAGGTAGAAACAACTATACACACAAACTGATGATGATGGAGAAAGACACCGAAACGTATTTGTAACATTTTAAATAATAAACAATAAAATTGACTGAAACCCAGGAAATTTTTTGAAATAAATTGAACTACAGTCAGGAAAATATACACAACAATAAAATATACTAAAAATTATAATTAAATGGGTATAAAAAATTACAATATACATCAAGATCCTAAAATTTTCTGTTAGTCGATCCGAAATCTAGCTAGAGCATGGAGGAGAGCGTTTATTTTCGTTGCAAATTTTAGGCGATTTAAAAAAATGATATGTCAATATTTACAGACTTTGATTTGCAATTAATTACATTTGTTCTATTATCTGTTAATAATGTTATCTGAAATACTGGAATCAATTAGGGTTAAGCGAAATACAAGTAGGTACTGCTAAGGTTTCGGCAAATATTAATACTTCACCTTGTTGAAGCCCAAATACTTCAAAAGGAATTAAGAAAAATTGGCGCAATAATGTTTATTTATTTACTATAATAATCCCACAATAGCTGCTCGCATTACAGCTTTTACCTGACCCGAGTTTCCTCTCACTTCCACAAAGCCTTAACTTTACCTTAAACTTAAAAAGGAAAAATACATACATTTTAACACAAATTATTAACGCTTTTATGAGAATTGATCCCCTAGAAGAACATAAATAGGAAGCAAAATTAAACGGAAAAATTACTTGTACACTATAATTTAATAGAATGAAAAAATTAAATAAACATATCTGTTGATTGTGATAATTTACCTGTTAACTTGGTTTTAGTTTAATTTACGTCATTTGATTCATGTTGAGATCAACAAAAAAGCGCTTACTAGAATCATGCTGCTTAGTAAAAAAGTAACAAAAAGCCTTTTTATAAACAAAGTGCACAAAAAACAAACAAATAAATTTTAACTACAAAGTGCAATAATAAACTGAACAAGGAACATCAACATCAACGCAATTCCTAGATGAACTGGATTTTAAATGTTCAGGTTCATATTTCGCTACATTATTATATAAATACATTGAGAAAATACATACAAGAGTAACCAGTGAATGTTAATGTTAGAAACAAATATTACGCACAAACTGATGATGGTGGAGAAAGCCACCGAAACGTATTTGTAACATTTTAAATAATAAACAATTAAAATTGACTGAAACCCAGGAATGTATTGGGGATAAAATACCTTGAAACAAGTATAAAATAAACCTCGTAAAAAATGGGCGCCACACATAAAAAGCTTCTTTAGTTGATTAAGTTTGAACAATAATACATCGAACACAAAAGTACTTCTTTTGCATCTGCATAGAACCGAATAGAATAAGTGAAGTCACATACCTGCATGCTGCATCGAGTTTATTACAGTGGTTTCTATTTGAGTTCTGATCAAGTTAGGGTTTCTCCATAATGCGTGTTAGAGAAAAATGTGGTGATGTCGGCAAAGTGTCCATACACACTTGAAATCGTTTTGAAAAGAATCTCAAGTATCGCCCTTGTGTTAATTACAGAATAGGCCTGGAATTTGATAAGATTATCTCGAATTAGTATATAAAGGCTTTCAGAATCGATCATCAGCATCAATTGCTTGGCTTTGCGACTTGCAAGATGAAATACAGCTTGCTAGTGCTTCTGGCGGCAGCTGCCATTGTAAGTATTAACTTATTTTAAATAATAACCATCAAAAATCACTTGAAAAAGCTATTTGTTTACAGCTTACATATCACGTACAAATTTGAAGTCAATTGCACCGTTTCTGTTAGAGTCCTCATTATTTTTTAAACGGAATCATAGTTTTCAGTGCTGATATAATTATGCTTGTATTAACAGGCCTCCGTGCATGGCAAAGCCATCAGCAGCCAAAATGAGCGCAAAGCTGTCTACTCAGTAGACATCTTACGTGACGACCCTGAGCCACCAGCGACTCCTCCTGGCCCACCTGGAACTCCTCCTGATGCACCAGCAACCCCTGAACCACTCGGTGACGACCCAGAACCACCAGCGACTCCTCCTGGCCCACCAGGAACTCCTCCTGATGCACCAGCAACTCCTGAACCACTCGGCGACGACCCCGAGCCACCAGCGACTCCTCCTGGCCCACCAGGAACTCCTCCTGATGCACCAGCAACCCCTGAACCACTCGGTGACGACCCAGAGCCACCAGCGACTCCTCCTGGCCCACCAGGAACTCCTCCTGATGCACCAGCAACCCCTGAACCACTCGGTGACGACCCTGAGCCACCAGCGACTCCTCCTGGCCCACCAGGAACTCCTCCTGATGCACCAGCAACCCCTGAACCACTCGGTGATGACCCAGAGCCACCAGCGACTCCTCCTGGCCCACCAGGAACTCCTCCTGATGCACCAGCAACCCCTGAACCACTCGGTGATGACCCAGAGCCACCAGCGACTCCTCCTGGCCCACCAGGAACTCCCCCTGATGCACCAGCACCCCTGAACCACTCGGTGATGACCCAGAGCCACCAGCGACTCCTCCTGGCCCACCAGGAACTCCTCCTGATGCACCAGCAACCCCTGAACCACTAGGTGATGACCCAGAGCCACCAGCGACTCCTCCTGGTCCACCAGGAACTCCTCCTGATGCACCAGCAACCCCTGAACCACTCGGTGATGACCCAGAGCCACCAGCGACTCCTCCTGGCCCACCAGGAACTCCTCCTGATGCACCAGCAACCCCTGAACCACTCGGTGACGACCCTGAGCCACCAGCGACTCCTCCTGGCCCACCAGGAACTCCTCCCGATGCACCAGCGACTCCTGAACCACTCGGTGACGACCCTGAGCCACCAGCGACTCCTCCTGGCCCACCAGGAACTCCTCCTGATGCACCAGCAACTCCTGAACCACTCGGTGACGACCCAGAGCCACCAGCGACTCCTCCTGGCCCACCAGGAACTCCTCCTGATGCACCAGCAACCCCTGAACCACTCGGTGACGACCCTGAGCCACCAGCGACTCCTCCTGGCCCACCAGGAACTCCTCCTGATGCACCAGCGACTCCTGAACCACTCGGTGACGACCCTGAGCCACCAGCGACTCCCCTGGCCCACCAGGAACTCCTCCTGATGCACCAGCGACTCCTGAACCACTCGGTGACGACCCAGAGCCACCAGCGACTCCTCCTGGCCCACCAGGAACTCCTCCTGATGCGCCAGCGACTCCTGAACCACTCGGTGACGACCCTGAGCCACCAGCGACTCCTCCTGGCCCACCAGGAACTCCTCCTGATGCACCAGCAACTCCTGAACCACTCGGTGACGACCCAGAGCCACCAGCGACTCCTCCTGGCCCACCAGGAACTCCTCCTGATGCGCCAGCGACTCCTGAACCACTCGGTGACGACCCTGAGCCACCAGCGACTCCTCCTGGCCCACCAGGAACTCCTCCTGATGCGCCAGCGACCCCTGAGCCAGCACATGGTTCTTTTTACAAGTGGCTTCACCGTCACTTGTAAGTTAACATTAACTCATTAGTGAGTTAGCTAAGTAATTTTGATTGTATATGAAGTTTCTAATAAATTATGTTTGCATATACAAAATGTTTTCTTTCGCATTAAGCCTACATACTTTGCGAAAAATGTTTCGGAATTATTCGTAATTTTGAAACCCAAAAACTGAAATAAAATAAATATATTTTCATTTATTTCGTTTAAATTTAATGCCAAATGTAGCTGACAAATAAGTGTTATTGTTTGATATAAAATTTGTTCCATTCTATCGGATAAAGAGTACGGTTAACACATTGAAATTCTCTGTATATCATAAAAATACTAATTAAACAGATCAAGGTGGCAAACAACAAATAGAGGAAGCTCCTAGATAAAATACTTACAAACATACATTTCATATACGGGGTGTCAATTTGAAAACTCCCCTCCCTCATATTTTCAGCCTTCTTGTTTCAATCCCCTAGGAGGGATAGATGGAAGAGAAATTTCTACAATAAAACACATGGGATGTATTTACGCACTATCTTATCAGTTGTCCAACATGTTGTCCATTTTCCTCTAAACAATAATAAAGTCTGTTTTCGAACAGCAGACAAAAGTGTTTCTCAAATATTAGAAACATTTGTTTATTGGTAATTTTTTGATTTTAAAAAAGAATTTAATTTTTTTCAGCATATAGCCAATATAGAGGTTTGCGGTGAAAATCCTTAAGAATAACATTTTTTACGCTACTTTCGATCTTAGTTGTCTCGACAAAAAATTTTCAAGTTTAAAAATAATCGTCGAACATTTATAAATCACTTCTATATGTGAACTCATTGTTTTAAAAATTAAGTAAATAATTGTTTACTATGCAATGAACACACACTAGTTGTGTTAATAGAACTCTTCTAATGAATGTGGTTCTGTCTTGTTCAGAACTGTTACGCAGGAATACACAATTTTAATTATTCCAAAATATCGTTGTCCAATTTAAAAGTTTCGGAAATAATTTGTACTTCCTAGAATTTCTGAACTGATTGGTGTAATTGCGTTGCAGCAACTATTAGTAAAATGGTCTTACAGTCAAATTTAGTGAATACAGTCTAATTCGCCTATCTAAGGATGAAAAACTATTTCAAACCCCTTTCAATCTTCCTCACAATGACCTCAATATGTTTTCAAAGAAGATACCTTTGATGACGATATGGAGATAATAATATAAAAAAATTTCAATCAGAAGCACTTGATATTCAAATTAAAACAAATACAGTTTGAAGTACTGATGCGCTATTTCTGCAATACTAGAGGAATTTGATAACAATGCATTTGATTCATATAAATAAGCCTTTCGGTAGAGAGAATCAGTATTATTGCATCGTTTCGTGACAACAAGATGAAGTTGAGAATTGTTCTACTGTTGGCAGTTGTAGCCCTTGTAAGTATTCTGAAACTTTTTTATATTCAGACACCTGCGATGTGTTATAGTTTTTTGTGCAATTTTTTTATTCAGTATCGCTTTTAACACAGCGTATTGTTTAATCTCAATTATATCAAATGCTATGTATCTTGCAGGCATCCGTTCAAGGCAAGGCTATTAGAGGTCAGAATGTTCTTGGGCAGAAGCGTGCTTATGTACTGACCCATGAAATTCTTCGCGACGACCCTGAGCCAGAACCTCAGCCAGAACCCCAGCCGGAACCCCAACCAGAACCACCAGCGACTGCTGAGCCACTCCGTGACGATCCTGAAGCCAGAACCACAGCCAGAACCCCAGCCGGAACCCCAACCAGAACCTCCAGCGGCTCCTGAGTTAATCCGTGACGACCCTGAACCTGAACCCCAGCCAGAACCCCAGCCGGAACCCCAACCAGAACCACCAGAGACACCTGAGCCACTACGTGACGACCCTGAGCCAGAACCTCAGCCAGAACCCCAGCCGGATCCCCAACCAGAACCTCCAGCGACTGCTGAGCCACTCCGTGACGACCCTGAGCCAGAACCACAGCCAGAACCCCAGCCGGAACCCCAACCAGAACCTCCAGCGACTGCTGAGCCACTCCGTGACGACCCTGAGCCAGAACCTCAGCCAGAACCCCAGCCAGAACCCCAGCCAGAGCCACCAGCGACTCCTGAGCCACTCCGTGACGACCCTGAGCCAGAACCACAGCCAGAACCCCAGCCGGAACCCCAACCAGAACCACCAGAGACACCTGAGCCACTCCGTGACGATCCTGAACCAGAACCTCAGCCAGAACCCCAGCCAGAGCCTCAGCCTGAGCCACCAGCGACTCCTGAGCCACTCCGTGACGATCCTGAGCCAGAACCACAGCCAGAACCCCAGCCAGAACCCCAGCCAGAACCCCAACCAGATCCACCAGCGACTCCTGAGCCACTGCCGTGACGATCCCTGAGCCAGAACCCCAGCCAGAACCCCAGCCAGAACCCCAACCAGATCCACCAGCGACTGCTGAGCCACTGCGTGACGACCCTGAGCCAGAACCTCAGCCAGAACCCCAGCCGGAACCCCAACCAGAACCACCAACTTACTAAGTGAAAACTTTGCTTAACGAACGATTTTTATGGATTATATTTTTTAAGAATGTGAAATTTTCATTTTGTAAATCTTTACAATTATAAAATACACAGCAATGCATTCTAACTATTGGTTCTTATTCAATCCATGATTTTCAGCTTTTTCGAAATATGGAAAACGACATTCAGATCTTTCAAATTGGCTAATTTCGCCTTGGTATGTAAAATGAAAGTTTCATTTTAGACTTCAGAAAATAATGAGTTCATCCCAAGTCAATTGGGGAAATAAGTTTTTTTTAACAGAATTGAGAAAAAGAAAACTTTAAACTTACTCCCGAATACTGAAGATGTTCTTAGCTGAAAATGGAGAAAGATATGATAAAACACTGCTTATATTTAATGGTACCCTTTAATGGGTTAAAGTTTTCCCTTAAGCTTAATGAGACTTAAGTCTCTTAAAGGTAAAATTTATTAAACAATTGTATTAATTAGGTAATTAATTTTTGTCATTATTTCCGCTTTGATGTCGGGAAAGCGTTGTTTTTAGTTTCGAGATTACATACAGCTCACAAGAATTCTTTGTAAAAGTAAAGCTGGAAATTGGAATTATCACATATGTTTATAAATATATTAGTTTATAAATATATACCTAAATTATATGAGCTGATCTAAATCAGCTCACTCACTTCAGAATTCCATTGGCCAAATGCTAAAAATAACTATCATCAAATCATATCATATCAAAAATATGGATAAATATGTTTTTGTCTTTGTATTATCTTTGAACTAGGAATTTTCTTGAAGTCCTTGCCACTTAATGACGACACAATCAAAAAAATTGTCTATGTTATTTCCATTAACCTTTTCGTCGCAATTATGGCTGAAAAGAATACAAATCAAGTAATTTTTTTAAATAATTTAAATCTGCAACAAAATGAATTATTTTTAAAATGTGTTTAGAAAAAAAGTGGATTTGATCATGTCTATTGTAGAAAAAAACTCAACAGTTTTAGTTTGATTCTACGTACAAAAAGATGTCGAGTTTGGCAAAGCTGGATTAAGCGAAAATGGATTTTCCAATGGAAGCCTTGATCTATCGGATTTATTTTCCAATTTGCTATAAAAAAAATCCAGTAAGTAACATTATTCCATCTCAATGGACTCAGCTTACAAAAGGTAAATAAAACATCCTTCAACTCAGCACATTTCCGAATATTCGCCGGTCAGCAACAGTTAAAATCGGGAACACAGCTGCCATTTTCCATGGCAACCGAAAGGGCTTACCGCCCATGGCACATCGGCGGCCTTTCATGAAGATAAAATTCAGTGCTGATCGGTAGCCAGACAAGACGGGATTCAATATCTGAATCCCAATTTTTTCCACCCTCACTCTATTTTTGCTACAAATCTACTTTAGCTTACCCCCTGCTTACCTTTTCCCACTGAAGCCGCTAAAATGAAGACTTCCTCGTTCTCGCTCAGGGTTATGCGTAGGGTAAGATCGATGTACAATGCTTCTCAGTGTCTATATGTAAATACAATCCATAAGATGCTTATTGTCGTTTTCGTACATATACTGGTCCTTGATGCATGTAAATGTCGCATACCAAATTAAGATCATAAACTGCCAAGAAATTTACAACCAAAAACAGCTAAGGGTTTTAACGAATAATATTTCAATTATTTGTTGTGCAAAAATGTGTCCTCACCATTGATGCAAACTTGTTCAAATTTTAATTATTTTAGTGCTCATACTTTCGTACAATTTAAAATTTTTCAACCCCAAGAATTCACTAATCTGCAAGAAGTTTACAATGGAAAACATTCAGCAAAGTATATTTTTGATTAATTTGATATTTCAAATAGTATTTTTGATTTTAACATCAGCACGCGAAGATGGAAAAGTCTTGAGGCAACAGGAGAAAATGTTCCTCCTAAAACTGGCTGGCCTCCTAAAAAAACTTATTAGGTTTTTATTTTTTTTTCATTGATTTTCAAGTATAACTTTTTTGAGGAAATAGTCTCGAAAACACATTTCTAATTCAAAGGCTCGGCATTGCTGTGTATAAGCAGGTTTAGTGATTAAAAGCATATATCAAATTACTCACTTAAATAAGAATGAATATTCATATACCAAAAAAAACCATAAGAATTACTGATGTATTTAAACAGTTTTAAATCGCAGTTTGTTTCAATTTTATTTTAATAAATTAAGGATAATGAAAAGTATGAAACTTAGGTAAAAAAGCACTGAAACTTTCGAGAAAATACCGAGTTGTTTATTCTACCACATATTTCGCTTCTTCATTTGCCAATTTTTTTCTCCCCAACGTTCTGCAAACGAAATTTGCCATTTAAGTCACGAGAACAGAAAACAACAGTTATTTAGACAATTTAAAAAATATGTTATAAGACAAATAATGATTGCAATATTTGAAAAGAGCAACAAGAAAATAATTTCCAATTGACCCCGGCAAAATAAAATAGAAATGATAAGGATTCTTCATAAATGAAGATTAGATAATAAATAAACGTAATTCATAATAACTCATTTCACACTCAAAATACTGAAAACGTTTGTGGCAAATTGCAACTAAAAATATAAGAAAAATTATTAGGTTGCTTTTTTAAAAAACCCTCGGTATATTAGTAAATAAACTGCGGAGAATGAAAATCTGCGCATAGTATTCTAGCTTAATTATACCCAGAGAAATTTCAAACATTGCATTTTAAGCTTAAAAAGGAAGTTTTAGAAATGTAGAAATGCAACATTGAGATTTTGGCATCAAAATAAACGCAATTTAAATGCAAATAAAAAAAGTACTAATCGATACATTTCATGCTGAATAAACTAAGCCTAAACTATATATTTAAGGAACATAAATAATTCAAAACATAAATACTCAAAAAACCTCGAATAACTGTGAAAATATTCCAGTCACTGCTTGGCTAGCAGTGTAGTTAATTTCTATATACAAATCAATGATCGTAAATATTTTTGGCTATGTGGAAAGCTTTGAGAAAATTAAATTCGTTGGCGAAAAGCAACAAATATTGCATGGTTTCACATAGTCCATAGTTCGGCGTGCGGGCAGACTTTTATAGCCATGGAGTGCGATTGATAAGGCTGATTAATTAAAAGAGCCAACTTTTCCCGACATTTTATGCGTTTGCTGCATTGTATTTCCTTCATATGGCGGACATAAATTTAATTCATACCAGTTTGCTTTATTTATTAATTTATTGATTCTATTCCAGTTAATTTTTAGTGGAGTTTTGAATTATTTCCACTTCAGGGTTAGCTGAAAGAAAGCATTGAAAATCTTCGCTTCCCTTAAATCCTTCCGATGTAATGCTGGTCCTATAAAGCGAAATTGCCCTTTAATAACGCATCAAACATCTTCAGGCGAAAGTCGAATTTACCAATATCTCGGTTTCAAGTTCGAATTTCCAACATTTTGTATCGCGAGCGGAAATGATACAATCTTGTCGTCATTTCTCCTCTCCTAATCTCAAGATGGTCTGCCAAATTGCATTAACGTCGACGTCATCCAAAACGATTCAAGTACCATTACAGATTGCCAGCTAATTTAAAACATATTTCTGTATAGTTGCACTTTATTGACGGTTTTTCATACAAATATAAATAAAACGACCTAAAAAAGACACTGAACCAACTGAACAGAAACATTAAAACCTTGATTGGACAATACCGACAGGATAAATGGATAGAAATATGTAATGAAATACAAAAAGACAAAGGCAAAACATACTGACGAAAAATTAAGAAACTGGCACAATACAGGAAGACTGGCACTACTGACACAATTGACGAAAACGGAATAGAACGGTACACAGACAAAGAGAAAGCTGACGCGTTCGCCAGACACTATCAAAGGGCCTTCAGCATATCCACAAACCCTAACTTCGACAATGACAACTGGAACTTGAGCAACGACTGGTACTTGAACTATTTCAACAGCTCACCAAACTATACATACAAACTGATCACAGACACAGAGTACGATGAAGCCCTAGCGCATATCAAAAACACAGCACCGGGAAAAGATAAAATAAAGGCAAAACTCCTGAAAAGCCTAACTCAAGAAACACACAAACTGATCCTAACTGAATTGAACAACTGCATCAGAAATAACATAATTCCAAAAACATGGAAAAACGGCTTAATAATCCCTATACCCAAAAATGGACTGGACAATACACAACCGAGCAATTACAGACCAACTACATACTCCCAGTATTTAGCAAGGTTTTTGAGTACATAATAAGGAAGCGACTGGGCTCAACTGGTCGCAAAGTACATACCATCGTATCAGTTCGGATTCAAACATCAGCACTCGACTATTCACCCACTCTTCACTCTGACTAACTTCAATATACAAACTACCCGCCTAATTGAAAGAAAGACAGCTTGCCTGTTTATGGACATTAACAAAGCTTTTGATAGTGTCTGGCATAGAGGCTTACTATACAAACTACACACACCAACATATCTACTACAGACCATAAAGAACCTACTAGAAAACAGACAAGTACGAATTGACAAAACACTGTCATTTTCTTTTTCCCTGAACAAGGGCTCCCTCAAGGATCCCCGCTCTCACCGTTTCTCTACAATATATACTGCCATGACATATACAATTACAACTTACCAGACAAAAATCAAATCGACAGATCGGCATACATATTACAATACGCGGACGACACGGCACTTATTGTATATGACAAAACTACTGAGAGATCAGCTCAAGACTCCAAACATTAACAAACAACACAATGACATGGTTTTATAATGGAGACTAACACCAAACGCCTCAAAAAACCAACTTCTGATCACAAATCACAAACTCAACGCTGACTCCCCTACAATAACTGCAGACGACCAAACGACACAACCAAAAAACGACGTAAAATACCTTGGAATCACAATTGACCACAAACTTAAATTCACTAAACACATACGAAACATCAGGGCAGAAACAATAAAGAGAACCAAACACTTCCGATCACTAACCTACAAAGACAGAGAAATTAGCACAAACACCGTCACCAAAATATATAAAGCTATTTGTAGACCCTTGCTAGACTATGGACATATGCTCATGACCAACGGAACAGAAAGGACAAAAAGTTATATACAAACAACAGAACAAATTGCACTAAGACTAATAACACGAATAAGGCACCCCCAAAACCCACTAGGTACTATACGAACGCACAAACATGACAAAGATTTCGGAAAGACTCATACAACTACAGACAAAATGGCCAAACCACCCCTACAACTGGACCATACTGAATCCCATTTGTCTTACAAGACCAACCAGACAATCCCGCTTTCGTTTCCCTACATCAACGCTACTCGAACACTTACAAACGCAGCTGACTACTGGACAATAAAATAATTTTTTCTTGTCATTAGAATTGAAAAGTTTATTTAATAAGATTATCAACCTAGAATAAGAGAATTTTATCTTTGTTTTTTGTTTAGATTAAGACTACATGTATTAAACAAGGGCAGAAAGACCGATAGGTCGATAGCTATTTTTAGAAATAAAGATGTTTACTACTACTATAAATAAAATACTTTTCCACTAATCAGCTGTAAAGAATAACAGTAAAAATATTTATCATGTATCTCACTTTTACAAAGTTTACCGAAAGATTAGCCGTTGTCTTCTAGTCGAATGACGCCTCCTTAAGGATAGATTATTATCCGATAATCCAGAAAACTATTACGAATCTGCATGCAATTTACCAGAGCGCAAACATCCCGAACTGGATCGAAAGGCTTTGTCATTTCAATTTAAATAATCTGGCTTCGTTTCAGTAGCTGAAAGGAAGTGCTGAGGTCATGTAATGTTGCGGTTTAAGCATCTTTAACATTTTTGTCATTTTCCTCATTTTTGTCAATAAATACTTCAATTATTATTTAAATTACACATCGAACGCTAGTATTAGTTATTTTAAATTAAGCATTTATCGATTTTTGTGACTGGTTAATAAACAACTTTCTCTAAAACCGACTTTTATCAGTAAAGTCTCTTAAAAAGAGGTTTTGACTCAAATCGAATATCAAAATGTCGAAGCCAAATTCAAATTTTTGAATGTTTCTTTCTTTCTTTTCGAATTTTCTTTCGAATTCGGTTCAAATTTGAAAAAAAACTTTTAAAATTTTACAAATTTTCTGACTATTTTTCGATAACCGATTAGGCTCGTCACTATTTTTTTGCCTTTTTTATTGACAAACTGATCAATCGAGAGGTTTAAAGTGTTTTTGTACACAAACCAGTGTCGTACAACTTCGACATTAAACATCTAATTCGATTGTTGTGCCGAGCCCTTCGGGCACAACACTGGTGTGGTTTCGGCGTAAAAACACTCTAAACCTGCCGATTGATAATTTTGTGCCGAAAATGTGAAAAAAATCTAGTTCATGCCCGAAGGGCTCGACATAAAATCGACATTAAACACTCTAATGCGATTGTTGTGCCGAGCCCTTCGGGCACGACATTGTTTTTAAAGTGGTTGCGGCGAAAAAACACTCTAAACATGCCTATTAATGATTTTGTGCAAAATACACACATCAAAGAAGAACCGAATTTAATTCGTTGTCTAGGGATCACTTTCTTCTTATAATCACTACCGCGCTTTAAAAGTTCATTTTATTGCAATTTGTTTGTGATAAAAAATGTCCTGGTTTGATTTTTTTCAAAGACAGTGATGTTTAAAAATAAAATTTAACACGGCTATTTTGCCTCAGATCTTCAATAGAAAAAAAAAGCTAGAAAACAACCACGAATGAATGAAACAGTATCAAATTCCTTGAGTTTCCTACACTCCGTATTAATAATTTGATAAATATTAAAAACAATTAGCTTGATTGCTTCCTCTAATTATATTACTAGCTGCGACCTTTGTGTAGGGAATACACCCGCAGCAGCAAACACGTAACAACATTATTATATTAAAAAAAACATACACGATTTTAATTTAATCTAATTTCCTCACCCTATTGATTCCAAACTGTTTATTTTGTTTTTAATGCGCACGTAAAATTCAAACATTATTAACGCTTGAACAGGTGAATTCGAGCGAAAGCTTCCAGCAAGCATTCAATAGATGAGAGAGTAAAAGAAGCAATTAAAAACAAATTAGACGAAGATTCAAGGCAGGAGATGAAAAGCGCCAGACATCATGCATATTCATAATTTCTTAATTCATTTGCAGAAAAGGCAAAGTAAATTTAGCATAAAATATTTGATGAATGAAATAAAGTGATTTGGAAGTAAGGCAAGTCGAAATAATTTCAAAAATAAATGTTCAAGATTCAAAACAATATAAGTAGCTGCAAAAATCGGTCAAGAATCAAGAATTTCTTCCGGACGTTTCGCAGGCACGAGTGCCTTGCATCTTCAGAGGTTGTTTGCTTGGCGCAGCAACCGCTATTGTTACTTTGGTATAAGTTTTCTTAACTTCAGACATCATCCAGAAACTGTATGAAGCGCAGAAGCTTTTAATATTTTAAATTTTAGAGTTTAGAAACTCCAGAAGCTTCAGAATGGATCAATGGGCTTTTGTTTTCCACCCTGTTCTATAGATGGCGCAGGTTTTCTCGTTTTAGTCTGGCAACCATAGTAATATTCGCAATATATTGGTAAATTTGAAGAAAATTAGAGCTTATGGTTTAATTATGGCTTAACGATGATTTTTTGATTGAAAACTTTGAAGATTTTCTATTTTTTACTCCTTTTAAAATTTTTCAAAGTAACGAAATTGGCAAAAACACCGTATTTGAGTTTGATTTGATTCAAAGAACCCTTTGAACTGGATTGAAAACTCGTTACCCTCATCCGTCTGATACGTGGGCAAAAATTGCATGCCGTATGTATAATGCGAATTCGCATAGAAAGTTTCGCAAAAAGCTGATTCTTTTCGTCACTTTACCCCGATTTTCGGGTTTGTATCCAAATTTTCCCTCACGTGCGCATCCAACTTTGTACAGGTTGGATCGTTTACCGTTGAATTCAGTCTGTAGATTTCTGCCTGGCAATTCGCGCAACTGCTCGGAAAATCTGTGTTAACCACGTGCGAATTCGGGGGTGAAAAATCCTGTGTTTGTCCGAATTTCCAGTAAGAACGTGCAACTTTTGCAATAAAAGAATCCAGTTTTTTGAACCGCAAGCATATCGAACAAGGATTTTAAGACAAAATTTTTTTCAGAAAACACTATATAAATGTGAATTTATATTGTGGGATAAATTTTTCTTGAGATGGTGGTTGTTTTCGTCAAAAGCTAATAGAAAAATTAGTACTTTTAGAAATAGCTGAAATGCATCAAAATGTTCGTCTTCTAATAAAACACTTTAAACTACAACAGAAAACATTTCTGAATACGAACAGATAACAATCAAAATTTAAAATTTGGTTAGTTTTTTCGGGCTCAAAATCACTTATTCAGAGTATGATATGTAGAATACTGCATTATTAAGTTTGGAAAGGTTAATGTTTTCAATATTACAACAAAATTATAGGCTCCAGACGAAATATGAAAATAAAAACGCCTGAAAAAATAATTGAAGATTTCGGGCATAAAACAAACAAACAACTAATCATGAAAAATTCGAGCTTAATGCCTTGAATTCGTTGTAAATTAAATACAAAAGCTGATAAGCTGAAAGTCCTTATTGATTTTATTATGTCACTTTAATAACTGAAAGTGTTCTATTCAAAACAGGCCAATCCTGCATCCATTTAAGAATGAGCATATTTTTAGCATGTTTTCCATATTTTTCTTTATTTTTCTTTCGTCAGACTGTTGAACTATTTTTAGGTATGCACCTTCAGCAAAAGGAATTTAATTAAAAATATTTCTACGGAAAAAAACCGGTTGCGTGCTTGAGGAAAGGTTGGTTTTTGTTGGAAGGGCAATACATAAGAAGTTTACAGTTGCTCTTAAAGTGCACACCCTTAAACCTTAACTGATTGATTTTCAAGTCCTCCACTTAAAAAAAGTTCTTTTGCATCCACTGGGTTGATTGATATTTGTCCTTTGCAAGTGTTTTTCATATTCTTTTGTACGTGATTACCAGACTCAAATTCTTTCGACAAAAAATAAATTAAACTACAGAAAAGTAATTTAAAAAATCTCGAGTATTTTTAAAAGTACTTGCATGGAACGCCTCTGCGAATCGAAGAAATAATGTGACTGAGCCCTTTTATTTGACCTCTGGGCAATGAAATCACACCTATTCACGAAACGATAAAGCTTCGCTCATAAAAGGCAATAAATTTAAATCTAGTTGATTTGGAAAATTTTCTTTGCCCGATGATTAATAGTTCGCCGTGGAAATAAAAACGCAGTAATAAAGGGAAGTTTATGCTTTTTAGTAACACGTAAAGAAATGCGACAATATAAAAATATATAAAGAATAAAGACAAAATACTAAACCTGACAGTCTGTAGTATTTGTTGGAAGTGATAATATCCGGCAGTAACATGTGAAATCAAACATTTGTTAAATTTATTGAGACGGAAATATTAGGGCAAATGTAAATTTGAAAAAATGTATTTTAGCATTATTGTGTTTATTTTTCTAAATATATTTCATATATAATGCTAAAAATAGCCAAGACGCACTAAAATATTGACCTTCCTCTACAACAGAAATACTTTTAAGAGCAAATGGATATTTATCTAATTTCGAAAGTGACACTTTAGATAAAAACAAATTGACACAGGATATTATGAGATTTATCTAAACTGTCCCGCATCTTGTAGAATTTCCATCTTATTATCCATATGAATTAAAACAAATATTTAATTTTTTTATTATATAAATACCTAATTTGGTTATAGTAAATTAATCAAATGAGTAGCGTGTAAATTAATTTAGGTTCAACTGAATAAAGCTTTTAATGCTTCTAAAAGCCTGTTAAATTGAAAATTATTTCTGGTAAGTTCTTGACAAGCAAAAAAGTTTCTTTGCACAGCAAAAGCTTCTACCCGGCCAACTTTCATAATTATTCAAAAGGCGATTTTAATTAAGTTGGAAATTCGAAACAATCTCAGTTCGCAGAACAATAGATTGAAAGCTTAAAAGCTACAAAATTGGGGTGGTCGAGGAAGTTTAGGTCCAGATTTCAACGCTTTAAATATTCCTAAAAGCTGGCTTATGAATCCTTGTGCACTTTTCCACCAGAGAGGTTTTCTGGATTTCTAAGGGTCAGAATATGGAGCCAAATTCAGCATGTTTATTCAGCCACAAAATTATTTTTCATTTTCGGAAATGCGCACACTTTGAAGTTACACAGCTGAAATTTGCGTTAAAACGCGGTTATTGCTTTTCGGACCTCAAAAGGCAGATTTCAAAGTTCATCCAGAGCTGAGTTTTCCGGCTTTGAATCGCCGGGCTTTTAACTTTATTAAATGCAAAAGTGCACGGATATTTCTCGGTTTGCTTGGCATTTTCAATATTTTTTTACTACTGTTATGAAAACACAAAATGTAATTAAAGTGAAAAATTGTCGGTTTCTTTGCTACTATTCTGCGGAAAAATCACGAGAAAATCTTAATCCCCGAAAGCAATTAGGTAAAAACGAAGGAAACCATTAGGGAATATTACCACGCAGATATTACAAATTGATATTTTCAACTGCAGTTTTCTCATAAAGAATTCTTCTGTTTAAACACACTATTCATTGTGTTGACCGGAAGAATAATAATTAACCAAGAAACCTTATGCCGCCGATTTCATTCCAGATTGGAGAAACATTGTAACGACACGCACATTTCATTTTATTCCCCTTAGTACAAAGCAAAAAGCCTGGAAAAGCTTTGCAACACTAGGGAATAATGGCTGTCTCAACTAGCGCGTTTTCTGGGCTTATGTTCAAAAGCACTAATCCTTTCTTTTGATAATACAATTTTGTTCTTGGTTTCAAAGCAACAAAGAGCTTGATATACAAATTTCATTGTTTAAACCTGTTTTCAACTTTGATTCAGAACATTGTTTGTTCGGAAGCAGTACGATTTCAGTTATAAAAAAGAACTTTATTGCTGAATGATTACTTATAGAATTTTTGCCAGATATTTCATGCTTCGTACTTCAGTCAGTTCAGTTTGCAATATCTTCGACTAATATGTGAGTGAAAACCAATCGGAAAATCGTTGATCTACCCAAATGGCGTTTGCGGCTGCCCGCATGATTCTCAAAGAGAAGGACAAGAGAAGAAAACCGTCCAAAGAAGAATACATTCCAAGGAACAGAAGCAAGGTAATTTTTTTCGTGAAAGATTTACAACAAAGTAAAGTGAATATTGAAATTTATGTTTGAAAATGTCGCCCTTTAGCCGATTACGATGCAACGAAGAAAATTCCCCATGAAAAGTAAGTGGCAAGATAATGTTCAGACAACAGTTTGGGATCAACTTGCTAAATTGCGGGTTTTATTGTAATCATTTGTCGTTGCCTTAAGGCAGCGTTTCTGAGCAAACTGCAATTATCAACATTCTAGAGCGAGTAACAAAGCTTGTGGGTTAAATTGGGACAGCAAAAGGACATTTTATCTACAAAATATCGTTCAACTTGGAGAAAATTTCCGGCACAAATGTATATATTCCACCATATACGATCCAAATAGCATTAGAAAATTCCACTTAAAAATGCGGTAATTTTTTGTAGTGATTAAGATTGAAAAATGACTTTTTTTCAGGCGCGCAATGGAAGCGCTAGTAGCTATAGAAGTCTCAGCCAGGTAAACTGTACAGTTAGAAAGAGGTTCTTGTTGCAATCAGATTAGGTTCTTAGTGGAAAAAGTATTTAGAAATTAGTCTAGGCAGAAAGTGCACAAGTTCATTTTTCAAATTCAAAATAGCCTGAAATGGTGTGAGAATGGTTTTTCGTGAAAATGAACTCGTGTCAATTTTCCAATAGCTAGTTAATAGGTATTTTCTGCTCGATTTAGGAAGTTTTAAATTGCATGCTCGTTTACCTGCTAATTCAATTACAATTTGGCCAATTTTTCCATGTTTTATTTTGTGGTGAAATTCAAGTTTTCCGGTTGTTTAGCAAAAACTTCTGAACTTCTGAAGACATACTTTAGGCAATACTCATAAGATCGTATGTGGTTTGATAGAAGCAAGCACTAGAATCAGGCATGGAAAACCAAAAGCAAAAAAGTGATACTGCTGAGTTTTTGTGCATTTTAGGACGGTGTGAAAAATGCAGAAAAGCTCTTCAGTTTGAAGCAATGATCCCGAATGCCTTTTTTCATAATAAAAACTGATATTGTGAAGTGAGGGTTTGAAGTGAATTGAACTCACAAAATGGGAGTAAAAATGCATATGCAATGTTCTCAGCCCTCCCTACATACTCCCAAACAACCACCCCAGAAGAATAAAGCAAATTTTGTATATTTTTTTTCGTTTAGTAGTACTTTTCCTTGTTCAATGTCTTTTAATTTTAATTTAAAAAGATACACTTGAGGATATTTAATGTCTAGTTTAAAGTGAATTATAAGTTCCTGCTATTGTGAAATGGTTCAAGCTTTATCAGCTAGGCCACAAATAAGTGATTTTTCAAATAAACTTGACACAATTAAACGTAATGTTGCAATGGGTAATATTCTGAGTGCGAGTGATATGAACCGTCTGCTCCATGCCAAATAGATCACTCGTTCAAAAAATGCAAGAATTTTGACGTAGTTCTTCCAAAAAAAGTCGAGAAAAGTTGAAAAAAAATTGCTAGATTGCCAAAAATAAAGCAACACATTCCAAAACGCCATTATTCGATTTTTAAGTGCAAAATCTGTGTGGAGAATCGTTCGTATTCAGGTCGCAAGATGCATTCGGGCTGGCACATACAAAGGACTTTAATTCGGAAGTTTTCATCAAGTTGAGATATTCATGGCAACACACATAATGCTGAATAAGCTGGGACTATAATGGAGTGGAAGATCGGAACGTTTAGAAAACAACATGCTTAGCAAGCCATTCATTCGCTGCTGAATAATGCGGAAAATGAGTTTTGGGTGCGAAGAAAATTGCGAATTTGAACCCATTGTACATATTCTGACACAGATAATAAACATTGGAGTCAAGTGATTAATCGTTTGGCTTGAAAGTGTGAGGAATTTTGCCATTTCGTAACATATCGCACACTCTACTTGAAGGGGGCCGTTTAGTCGAAAATTCAAAGAATTCAGGCCAAAATAAAACAAACCGTAAGTGGCGGAAAAACAAAGTACTGTTAAACGCGGAAAATTGGAAAAACCAATCTGTTGGCTGTCGAACGAACGGAAAGTGATTAAATTTAATCGCGCAAAGCTTTTAGCCGAGATCGATATAGTAATAATGAACAATTACCGAAAGAGCCAGACCAACCTGATTAACATTGGCCATTCGATAATCCAAATCAGATTCAAAAAGTACAAAATCCTCGAACAAATTACTGCCCAATAATCGGATTGAAGAAATGGTTTGCAGTGTATTCTAGGGGCAGATTTTTAACAACAGCAATAACAACACTTATTCAGAGGTGGTTTGCTCGGCACAGCAACCACCTTTGAAGATGCAAGCCACTCGTGCTTGCGAAACGTCAGGAAAAAGTTCACGACTGCCCGAAAAACTCCACAGTTTTTGTCTCCTATCATATGAGCGTTTACAAACAATTACTAACTCCAATTTTTTGGCATTAAATTCAGTTATCGAACTGTATATTGGGGGCTTTCTGATAACCACTTTCAGGCAGTGGCGGAAGAAGTTCCTGAATACATTTTAAAAGGGCTTGATGAAGGGTGACATGTACCCATGTCATGATAGGGAATGTTTTAACAAGATCTATGCCCCCCAAGCTTGAATTGTGATTTATTATGAATGTCACTAGCTGGAATGGCTTTTTGTTTAATTTCCTAGGGGTGAAATTGACTCTATTAAATTGCACATCAATTCCTTCTCTGTAATGTGTTGGAAGCGTACTTTTTTAAATAAGAAAAAAGTCAAATATCTCCTAATCTCTCCATGGAATTCTTCAAAAACAAATTGATGCAATCTATCATTCTATGTAAATGTGGATATTATCGCCACTTTTTTATTGGACAGCATCTCATATTTATCTGAACACATTCCATATTCCCTACCTCAGGCTCTAAAATATGCATAAGGCCAAATGGCTTCTTTAAAGGAAGGCAAACACTGGAATGAGATAACAGAAAAGTCTCAATTCGGCAAATCGATATGGAACGCAGTTGGATGTCCCAAGAATATTTCCATGTCTTTGGATGATATCTCCAATGCGTTACGTTCTCCAATGAGTTTCTACTGTACAGGGTTTTTTCAGTTTCTTTTCTATTTTCGGGTTTTTGCTTAAATGTGCACATTTAAAGCTTTGAAGAAAGAAAAAATTACAAAATCAACTGTTTTTCTTTATTAACCCAGCAGAAAATTGCACAAAGTTATATAGGTAGGAGTTTCATTTGATTTGACTCCCTTAGTCTCCAGTCATCATCTCCATGAATTCTACGACAAAAAAAAACAGTTGACTAAAAGTCCAGAATTATTTTCTTTTCCATTACCTTCGAAATCTACGGTTCCTGAGGCATCAGTGTCGATTTCAGCGATCATTTCATTAAGCTGATCGCCAGTGAGTTGATCATCTAATGCAGCAAGAATTTCCCGCAAACTTGAAGTGGGAATATAACCATTGCCTGGCAAATAGAAAATTAATAACTTCTTGGAAAATTATATGGTTGTTCTATTTAAAGAATTGTTCAAGTGGCGTTCAATTACAAGATTAGTTGTATTTTTTTTATATCTTGCTCAAGTGGGCAAACAAATAAAACGTCAGGAGCTGACTGAGTGATCGGGAATTTTTATCTGCAGTTTCATTGTTTTATAGTAAACAACAACCATGAGAGTGTGTATTGTTTAAGATGTATCAAAACTATCCAGACAAATTTAGAATTTTTTCACCGTTTCCAACAACTCTTTGAACAAATTAGCATCAACTCTGGATATTCTCGAACCAGCATCGATCAGCTTGATGGGCATTTGCGAAATTAGTAGCATTTCAGTTCGCACTGCGATGATTACCTGAAATCATGATCGTGTGATTTCCAATCGACCATCTATCAAGCGCCCAAAGTTGAAAGATATCAAAAATAAAGTTGTTTCTGGGTCAGAAGCACATGTGATCAATTACGATCCTTTATCACAATCAGTCAGTAGTCGAATTGAATAAGATGTGGGTAAAAAATTCATTTTTTGCCCCCGATAAACTAAGATTGAGTGAAATAGACTTAAGTGGATGATCAAGCAGCTTTTTTTCGTTATGGAAAACGTAATTAAAATGACTTGGATTCGGATAAGAACTTATTTTTGAATATTGCGAAAATTGCAAAATCTTCAGCTGGCTCTTGTTTTGCGGTCTTCTTTTCGATTGAATGCATTTTCTTCTTAATATTCCTCAATATCTTTCAAAAATCTTCGTTTCCTACCTTCTTTGTCATACAATCGAAACGCTTCTTTTAGTTCCTTTTGCATGGCCTCTTCATCTTCATTCTCTAAGAAATGGGATGCTACGCGGCAAAAGGCTTCAATGTCTACAGATCCAGTATCTGAAACAAATTGTAAGAGCAATTACTTTCCGATGATTTCACAAATAATTAAATGATTGAGAACATAAAAACACATAAAAAAGTGGGTTTTAACGAAAGTTATAAGCGTGTTTATAAAATATTATTTTTTTGTTGCTTACAGCATACAGAGCTGAGACTTTAGCAACTGGAATAGATTCGCTGGCGAGGAAAAGGACTATTTTTCTAAAAAAAACCGAGAATCGTCAACGTTTAAAAGTCTTTAGCAACATTTTGCCAGCAAGATGAAAAAGACAGCCTTTTGAGGGGCGCTGAAACCATCCTCAACATGTTTCTTCATGTCTGCCCCGGGACTCTTCATTGGAAAGCTGATGGAAAGAGGAATATATCGTATTCTTCAAATTTAGTCTTTAGTCTGTTTGTGGGCCGCAAAAGTTAAAGCTTAATTTATTTTCAACGTAAAAATTCTTCAAAATGTGTTGTAAATGTGCCTACACTTTTGCCTTTTGTCGATGATATTCGCACATCCAATTGAGGTTCTCTTCGGACTAATAAGGGCAGGTTTCACGATTTACGTAACCGTTTAAGGAAAAAGTAGCGTCGACCGAAAAATGCTTCGTATCGTAAAATTTCAGTAGTCGATCTTCTCTCATTTTCAGGTATTTTTTAGGGCGTAAATGGATTTTCTTCTACAAACAAAATCTTGCCCTTTTTCGGAATGATCCGTGTCGATATTGTGCTTCCATTTTTTGAGGTGGAGAAATTACTTGCTCTTTCCCTTTAAGTTTTTGAAAGCTCCAAGATCTTCAAAGAACCAAAAGATCGTCAGATTGGGTTAAAAAAAAAGAAATGCCTTTGAAGAAACAAAACAATTGTTTTTCACCTTTTCGCAAGAAACCCTTTGGGATTCAAAAGTTTCTAAAATTGCAAAGTGGATGGGAGTCTTTCCTGATTAAAAAAAACTACCAATTACAGATAAGTTTGAATACTATTTTTGCTCCAATCTAAACTTCTCAAAATGCGCAAAAAATCGGTACATTTTTGTCCGACAGCCCAATATAAAGCCGGCTTTCTAAAAATTCCAATAAAGTAAATTTGCAGTTTTTTATTTTGATGAAATTCCCAATTAATAGTGTGAAACGGTGTTTAAGCCACTAAACACTTTTTCCTTGGTTAATCGGCGTTATTATCTCTATTATTGCATAAATAACGCGCTAATAAACCTTAATGCCACTTTAGACCTGTCCAATTACACCGACTCCGGAAATTTATCTGGAATATTGCCAGAGTGGCGAAAAATTTACCGGTGTACTAAATGAGATCATTAGCGCGAATGCAAACAGCGTCTTTAGTGATACTTGAGGGAGTATTTTCCGTAAATTTCGGCGCTGACTGAATAATGCTGGAAATTTACATAGCTTTAGACGGTGTGAAATTAGTTATTATGTAAGTTACAGTTAGCAAATATCCGGGAAAGATAATCGGGCAAATCCAGATAAAATCCTAGTCCCAGGATGAACAGTGCATGGCAAAACCCAAATCGGAAATGTATTCAGGCGAAGAGTAATTGCTCTGTTAAATATAGATCTAAATATCCCCAGAGTTCGACGGGTTATCTATCTGGGAAACTAACCGAACAGGATAATGGATGCTTTTCATAGATGCAATTTGATTTAATTTTGTTTGCAAAAATCTACAACGATTTCGGATGCGTTTTAAAGGAGGCGAATTCCTTGATTAATTTTTGCTTGTGATAACTACTAACAGCGATAAGATACGGAATGATTGTTGCTTATTGTTAAATCAATAAAAAAATTCTGCTCAATCATGGCCAAGATATTAGTTTCTCTCGATATTGCAGATGGCTATAAATTTCAATAAAACTTTGGGCCAACTTTCAATCATCCTGGAAACTTGATATATCACTTGCATCTTGGAAAGATTAAGGTGGAGATAATTTCTTCAATGTCATGGCATGACTACTAGCTTTTATTAGATTTTGTTATCCTATATTCGCGAGGGTTATCAATTTTTCTTCCAGCATGCTTTTGAGGACGCTTTTGCCTTATTCGCGACCCAACCGCATAGACTGAAGAAAAATTTCGTTTAAATTGCTTTTTTGTTCAAGAGGCGCATTTTTGGAAAAACATAAAATGATAAATGTCGGTGAAATTCCTCATTCTATATTAAATATTGCCATAAAACATGCCAGGAACAATCGAAAGACTTAGATCGATGGCAATAGCTTAAGAACGTATTCTGTAGTCTATTTTAAGTGGAAAATGTCTGTGGAAAAAAGCGTGCTACTTTCGACCATGTTAAGAATCGCTTCCTTCTCCCCAAGTTCCACGGTAACTTTGGTTATCAAAATCATTTTCCGGGAAAATCAAACGGAAAACTCTGTATATGTAAATTCAATTGTATCTATAAAATTAAATATATTTTTTATAAATTTCTTAATTATGTGTTTGTTGTTGACAATTTTTTTTATTATGCTCACCTTCAGGGTCTTCGTCCTTTAGCATTTCTTCAAGTTCTTTGTCATCGTAGGAATGTCCAAGTGTTGTTAAAATTGTTCGCACTTTTTCGCGATCAATTGTTCCTCTGTTGGCAGTATCGAACATGGCAAATGCTCTTTTAAGCACTGAAAGAGAATGTATAAAAAAACAACGTTTTTATTTTTCTAAGCTGAATTTTCGTCAAATTTTAGCCATAGTTTATCTCGGTTTTGGAAGCATTTAAACTCTCCTGAAATAGCGAACAACTAGTTTATAAAAACTGTTGAGTTTTTCGTGCTTTTAGGCCGCCTCGGAAAAATTATTTCGTTCTGACTTGAAATTGTTGCCCACGAGGGCCTGAAAGTGCGAAAAACTTAAGAATTTCAAACTATGGCCTCAAAAGTACTGCTTATATCACTGAATACTTGAAATTCTTTAATGACGCAACAATAATAAGCAGACAAGAGAGGTATTGAGATTTTTTCGAGTGTTTATTTGGCTTGAAATAAACTTGGAATCACTCATCTTGCCAATTTGTGATTGCTAAATACTGGAAAATGTGCAAAACTTACATTGCATTTGCTGATCTTCCGCTTCCGCCTGGAAAGGAAAAAAGTCTTACAATATTTTAAAGCTTTATAAAATGTAAAAGAAAAACTGTCTCTGTTTACATGTGAAATAAACTGAATCGGCTTTTGAAAAAGTACAGATATTTTCGGTAAAAACATCTTAGAATGGCGATAATGTTGATATTAAAGAACAGAATACAAATTTTTTCCAGTTCCATACATTTTTCTTCTCATTTTCGAAGTATCTCAGGTGTTTCTTCTCAGTCAACACTTACGAGCGCTGATCAAATCACATGCAGATGAAAATAACTGCCATTATTAAAAATAAATCTGATATAGCCCGAAATAATGCGAACTATTGAAATAAGCTAGAAATTTCATCGGTTTGCAAAACAGATGATAGTAAATTTCCAAACTTTTGGCGCGACTGCCGCCTTAAATTAAATGTAGATTATTAAAAGCGATTTATCAAACAATTTGTGTCAACAGACTTTTGCAAAATACCGCACTGTTGCTTTGGATAAATTACCAATTTTATGCCAATTTATTTGTGTACTTTAAACGAAAGTGACTTGTTGAGTTGGGATTCATTTATATATTGCATTTTTGTACAAGCTCTCTTAGCGTTGAGGTCTTAAAAACCTAGAAAGGATTTCTATCAGAAATACGGTTCTTCAAGGGATTTGTTTCCGTTTTTTTCAAATGTTGGAGAAACTGCCTGTTGCCGGAATATAAAAGCGCTCTTCTTATTTAAATCAAAAAACTGTTTTCGCGCTTTCTTAAAATAATGTTTGTATATGAAGACAACCATGAAGGAACACAGTTACTTTGTTAAGAAAAAAAGAGAGCTTTTTTAATACTTGAAAGTAGCTTTGAGACTTCAATTACTCCATTTTTTGATCATTTTTGAATTTTTAAGCATTTCTCCTCAAATGATTCAAAGACGTAAATTTTCTAATTTTTCTTTAAAGTTTCTTCTCAGTAAATTTACCTGCATTTGCAAACTAAAAAAACCACAAAAAGAACTCAAAAATTTTCCTATTTTCTTCTAGTTTACCATATGTTTATTGTTTTAATAAAACGCAAAAATATTACTAAAATCAGTAAAGAAAACAATATGCAATCAAATACATTATTTATCTCAGTTTAAGCAAAAAGTCTGGAGATTATTAGCAGGCTTTTGAAGCACCACTTTTTACGCGCCCCAGCGCTTTTCTTAAATTCCTAGGTGTTTTTCAGAAATTAATTTTTCAAAAACTAGAAAAGTCAGAAGAGCGCTGTAGATTTTTTTAAAAAGAGAGAATTTCACTTTAAATGTCCCGAAAGTGTCACTTTTTTCAAAAAATCTAGAGTATCTCTAGAGTATCTCTAAATCTAGAGTCTCGTGCCCCAACGAATTTCTTGTATTTGTGAGTGTTTTTCAAAATTTTATATTTAAAAATCTAGGATAGCTAGAGGGGTGCTTTGCACTACATTGAAAAGACAAAGATTCGTTTTAAATGTTCAGAAAGTTTCACTTTAAGCAAAAAATCTGGAAAATATTGAGACCCTTTTAAACACCCATTGGCAATTAAAGTAGAAACTCTAAAGTCGATAACAATGAGGAGTTTGAGCTAGCGAAAGTTAATTGAGAAAAAAAGAATACAGGAGATTTTGAAAAAAAATCCAGTTGCATATTTTTGGGCATTAAATTATTTTTCTATTCTCGTGGAGATTTTTGGAGATTGATGAACATTCCTGACAATTTTTAAGGATACTCGGAAATGGGCAAATTTAGCGAAAGCACAAATCACCTGCAAATGACACATAATAAAATGAATGAAATAAAATAAAATTTAATGTATATAACAGTGCACAAAACAAAATTCAACCAAACTAAAATCCAATTCAAAAAAGTTTTTTCTTTTTTTTTCCATTTGCAGAATGCAGTCGTAAATAAATTAATTTCTTCAAAGCATTGAAAAAGATGCTTATGCCCCTTATGCTTAACGAATTAAAAAACAATGAAAAGTAAGATAAGCACTGATTTATTACGAGCATGAGGCTTTTAAGCTAAAAAACGCCAATTATGAAATTAAGTCGTTTTCTAAGCAAACATATGTCTATTGATACATTTGCCAAATGCGGATATAAACCTTCAATTTAAAGAATATTATATTAAATATTAAGACCTTTCCAAAGTACACTAAAATTATTGGAATTTTGCTTAAAACTAAACAAGAAAATTTTATAATAAAGCTCACAAAACCAGCACAAGAACAAAACACAAAAAACACAAACCATTATCGTTTTTTTGATCTATCGAGTCCGATAAAGTTTATGGATAAACCGGTGGTTCCAGAGTGCGGGAAGAACTTGAGACTGAACAAGAGTGTTGCATACAAAAATATATATTCACATCAAAAATGTTTCACGCCCGCTATTTAAATTTAGCCGAATACGATTCGCAATCGGTTAGAGAGATCTGAATTGTTGTGACGAAATAACCGAAAAATTTTGTATATTTGGATTTCGGTGTTTGGTGATTGAGGTTTTTCTTTGTTTCACTTTTTGAAGTCCCACCAGTTCGGTAATACGATCTATTTCGGGTGGAAGACGAGGAGTCGTTTTATTGCTTTTAGCGTCGTTTGTGTGGGTTTCAATCGGCTCATTTCAGTCACCATCTTACGGAAATTATTTAAGTGATCTATTAACAAGTTTAAAAAATAATAATATAAAATATGTGTTTCATTGCTGGATTAATTAAATCGTGGTTATTTCGGGGGTTTTTGGCAACTTTTAGAATTTTATTAATTGCTCTTATTTGCGATGCCTAACCGAAGAAAATTGAGTCACTTTTAGAATGTTTTAGACAGTTTTTTCCAAAAACTTTCGGCTAAAAAGGATAAACTACAGATTTATTTCAGAAACAGAAGTATTAATATTTTGAGAAATGCCATTGAAATGGCCTAAATTCCAAAATCCCCCGTTTTATCCGAATTTTGCAGTTCGAGGCGCCAACATATTTTTAGCATCTAGAGAGGCGTCACACAAAACAAAGACCTTAAACTTCATTCTTAAAGTAAACCAGGTCGATCAGTCTTGCAGATGGTGTTAAATTTCAGTGCAACGGTAGCAAACTTATTAAATTTGAATACCCAGGCGCTTGTTAAGAGAAAATCGAGAAAATGGTGCAGGCGACTTTAAGCATCCAAACACTCATTCCTGTTTCAATTCAACTCATTCAAGTCATTCAATGTTGATTGAATGCATGATTTATTCAAGTTTCGGCTGTTTTGCAGGCTAGAAACAAGCCTGCCGATGGTAGTGCTCATGTAACGCAACCACGTCCAAGAACACCAACCCATGGGGCAAAAGGAGGGCCAAAAACGCCTTGTAAGTCTTCACAGAAGCAGCTGAATGCGCAACAGAAGGGCCAACCCATCAGACAAGCCCCTGCTAAAGTGGACGCAGGACTAAAGAAAACGAAGAAAACCAAAAAGGGAAAACATCATCAACCGGACCTGATTGTAACCATCGACTTGGTAAGAATAAGTTTATTGATGGAAAATTGTGTTGAAATAGGAAATGCAATCAATCAAGTTCAAAGTGGGAAACAGAACATGGAAATAAAATAAAAATTACTTCAAGAACCCAACTAGTTGGCATTGAGTCTCACATCTAGGCAATTAATAGCAACGATCATTATCATAAATTAGAATAGCGTATACTACATTTACGTGTTGTTGGGTTAAGCTTGCGGTTAATAAACAAAATATATTTTAATATTACCATCATTTGTTTTGGAGCAATTAATAAAATAATAGTTTGTCGCAGTTTTAAGTGTCGTTAGAAAACGCGTTTTTTGGCGCAATTTAAAAATTAATCTTGCAAAAACTAGGATCGACTGGAAGCTACTTGGAACTCCTTTAAAAAGAGTTATATTTGCCTTGAATCCTCTGAAAGTTTAATTTTTACAAACATTCTTGAGAAAATTGGCAGGCTTTTGCAGCAACACTTAAAACGCGCGCAAGATCTTTTTTAGATGCGTTCGATGTCTCTAAAAAGTGATTTTGCACACACTAGGACACGTGGAAGCGCGTTTAGCACTCCATTGAAAAGAAAGAAGTTCGTTTAAACATTGCAGAAAGTTTCACTATTCGCAAATTATCTGGAGATTACTGGCAGGCCTCTGAAGAGTGCTCGCCACGCACCCTAACGCCTTGTTTATTGGAAAATTGATTTTGCACAAAATTGGTTATATGGAAGCGCGTTTAACACTCCATTGAAAAGAAAGAAGTTCGTTTAAAGATTGCGGAAAGTTTCACTATTCGCAAATTATCTGGAGATTATTGGCAGGCCTCTGAAGAGTGCTCGCCACGCACCCGAACGCCTTGTTTATTGAAAAATTGATTTTGCACAAAATTGGTTATATGGAAGCGCGTTTAACACTCCATTAAAAAGAAAGAAGTTCGTTTAAACATTGCGGAAAGTTTCACTATTCGCAAATTATCTGGAGATTATTGGCAGGCCTCTGAAGAGTGCTCGCCACGCACCCGAACGCCTTGTTTATTGAAAAATTGATTTTGCACAAAATTGGTTATATGGAAGCGCGTTTAACACTCCATTGAAAAGAAAGAAGTTCGTTTAAACATTGCAGAAAGTTTCACTATTCGCAAATTATCTGGAGATTATTGGCAGGCCTCTGAAGAGTGCTCGCCACGCACCCGAACGCCTTGTTTATTGAAAAATTGATTTTGCACAAAATTGGTTATATGGAAGCGCGTTTAACACTCCATTGAAAAGAAAGAAGTTCGTTTAAACATTGCAGAAAGTTTCACTATTCGCAAATTATCTGGAGATTATTGGCAGGCCTCTGAAGAGTGCTCTGCCACGCACCCGAACGCCTTGTTTATTGAAAAATTGATTTTGCACAAAATTGGTTATATGGAAGCGCGTTTAACACTCCATTAAAAAGAAAGAAGTTCGTTTAAACATTGCGGAAAGTTTCACTATTCGCAAATTATCTGGAGATTATTGGCATGCCTCTGAAGAGTGCTCGCCACGCACCCGAACGCCTTGTTTATTGAAAAATTGATTTTGCACAAAATTGGTTATATGGAAGCGCGTTTAACACTCCATTGAAAAGAAAGAAGTTCGTTTAAACATTGCGGAAAGTTTCACTATTCGCAAATTATCTGGAGATTATTGGCAGGCTCCTGAAGAGTGCTCGCACGCACCCGACGCCTTGTTTATTGAAAAATTGATTTTGCACAAAATTGGTTATATGGAACCGCGTTTAACACTCCATTAAAAAGAAAGAAGTTCGTTTAAACATTGCGGAAAGTTTCACTATTCGCAATTATCTGGAGATTATTGGCAGGCCTCTGAAGAGTGCTCGCCACGCACCCGAACGCCTTGTTATTGAAAAATGATTTTGCACAAATTGGTTATATGGAAGCGCGTTTAACACTCCATTAAAAAGAAAGAAGTTCGTTTAAAACTTGCAGAAAGTTTCACTATTCGCAAATTATCTGGAGATTATTGGCATGCCTCTGAAGAGTGCTCGCCACGCACCCGAACGCCTTGTTTATTGAAAAATTGATTTTGCACAAAATTGGTTATATGGAAGCGCAGTTTAACACTCCACTGAAAAGAAAGAAGTTCGTTTAAACATTGCGGAAAGTTTCACTATTCGCAAATTATCTGGAGATTATTGGCAGGCCTCTAAAGAGTGCTCGCCACGCACCCGAACGCCTTGTTTATTGAAAAATTGATTTTGCACAAAATTGGTTATATGGAAGCGCATTTAACACTCCACTGAAAAGAAAGAAGTTCGTTTAAACATTGCGGAAAGTTTCACTATTCGCAAATTATCTGGAGATTATTGGCAGGCCTCTGAAGAGTGCTCGCCACGCACCCGAACGCCTTGTTTATTGAAAAATTGATTTTGCACAAAATTGGTTATATGGAAGCGCATTTAACACTCCACTGAAAAGAAAGAAGTTCGTTTAAACATTGCGGAAAGTTTCACTATTCGAAAATTATCTGGAGATTATTGGCAGGCCTGTGAAGAGCGATTGTCAAGTACCCAAACGCCTTCTTTAGACGCGTAGGTGCTTTTTAAAATTTGCTTTTGAACAAACTCGGACTTATGGACGCGCGGTTAACACTCCTTTGAAAAGACAAGAAGTTTTCTTAACACTCCATGAAGCTTTACTATTTGAAGAGAATCTGGAGATTATTGGCAGGGCTTTGAAGCAACACTTGTCGTGCGCCCAGACGCATTCTTCGGATGCGCAACTGTTTTGAGAAAATGCGCTTTTGGGAAAACTGAAGCATATGGGAGGGCGCTTGGCATTCCATTGAAAAAAGAAACTTTCGCTCCAAATGTCCAAAAAGTTTCACTTTTCGCACGCGATTTGAAGAAAATTTGCAGGATTTTAAAACAATTCTTATCACGCGCTTCAAGGTGTTTCTTAGAAGTATATATGTTCTTCAAACGCCATTTTTGCCAAAACTGGAATAGATGGAAGAGCGCTTGAAATTCCATGAGATACAGGAAAGTCCGCTTTAAATGCTCAGAAAGTTTGAATTTTCTAAAAAGTTCTGGAGAATATTGGTAAAATTTCAAAGTATCCCTTAACACGATCTTCGGCGTCTTTCTCTGAAGTGTAAGCGTTCTTCAAAAATTAATTTTGAAAAAAACGAAGATATATGGAAGAGCGATTAACCCTCGATTGAAAAGATGAAAGTTGGCTTTAGATATCCAGTAGAAATGTGTTTAACTTTTCGTAAAAAATCTGGAGAAAATTGGCTTCATTGAAATGAAAAAAAATTAATTTCAACTAATCTATACATTAAAACAAATTATTTAAATAATTGATTGTGATCTGATGATGAAATAAAAAGTTACATCTTCAAATTGGACAGTAGCAATATAACAGACACTGAAATTGGCAGCGAATAAAATGACATTAAAAAAATAAACTGTTGCGGTATTCGCCATCTGCTGCCAATAATTCCAGATAAATAAACAATAACTAAAATTAACACAACAGGTTTTCCTAACTTGAATTTTCTGGAATCTGCAAATTTTCCTTCGACGTTTTCCCATAATAAAAAAAAGTAGTAGGTAATGGGCATTCGCTTTCTAAGAGATTTGATATCTTTTATAAAAGTGGTTTCAGCAAATTAAAATTTTTAAATACTCAAAATTTGGGCCTGATTTTATTCCAGTTTGAAGCGATATTTAGACCAATTACTTTTCTGTTACTCTGCGTTTTTGCAAAAATTTTGTTTGCGTTTCTAATAAAGTTCCTGCAAAAAGGTTGGAAAATGAAACAATCCAACAATTCTGCGAGTTTGGCATGCTCCCAGTTGACCAAAAAATGTCTTTTTGCCTTTCAACACTAAATGCGTAAAAATAAACACCATCCTTTAAAACGTTCTTGATGTTTTCTTCGAAACGGGTTTTAATCGTTTTTGGCCCTCGTAGTGATAACATTTTTCCTGTTGGACCCATTTTCAAAATCTACGTTAAAAGTCCAGTAGGTATTTAGGGCTTTTAAACAAGCAATTTCCCAAACTCTAAAAAATTTGCCCAAAATTCCAGTTGGGAAAAATGCCGGTTGGCTGTTGATACTCTTTAAGAAAAAGTCCATGAGATTTCGCTTCGGAAGTATGATTAAAGAGTTACTGGGTTCAATGCGGCAATTCTATCTTTAGATAACTGCGTACCGAGATTTGCCGTCTATCCAATGTCACAACAAGCAGAGTATTAAATTTAAACTGGCTGCAAATCGATGGGATTATTTACATTAAATTTCCATTTAGTTGTATGAAAAAACCCCCGTATTGTTAGTAGCTGGTGCAACTCTATCAGCTCATTATTTACAGATCTCGGTTCTCAAGTGGCAAAAGTTGTCGTTTGCCTGCCGGCTTTTCCAAAAAATTATAAATAGACTTTGTATTTCAGGCTCGGTCCCCGTTTTCTTGTTGCCATATTCAATATCGTGTGATTAAAATGACAAATAATAGCCATCGATATGACAAAGAATACTCGAGGCTGAAACGGCTTACCAGTGAACTCGAGATTCAGCAAACTAGCGTAAGTCTGCTTGAGGGTGCAATTTGTATTTTAATGTTTATCAAATTACTTGATTTCCGCTTTAACCGTTTTCCATCGCATGGGTTGCCAATAAGAAAAATATATTTTTAGAGCTCGCAATTTACATATTGGCGACGAAATACACATCAGAAACAAATTACCCTGGTCAAGGTGATAAACCAGTAAAATTACCAAATAGTTTAGCTGGCTAAACGCTCGAAATCAGTAAAAAAAAACAGATTGGTTTGGCACATTGGCAGAGTTTTGAAATACTTGCATTATCCTGCAATGTGTTGAAATCCTGTATCAACAAAAAATGATTATTTCTTCCATACCTGATGTCGTTTTGTGAGCACTTGCGACCAGCGGATTCACAACACTCTGTATATTAAAGTTTTTAATTCGTTATAAATGGTCTGATTTTTTTTATGCCGACTTTTTGCAAATGCAGACTGAGTATGGACTTTCGGAAGATCAAGTCGCCGAATTCAAAGAGGCCTTTATGCTCTTCGACAAAGATGAAGATGGAACGATCACTATGGCTGAACTGGGAGTGGTTATGAGATCTCTAGGTCAGAGACCGACAGGTACAAAAATTTAATATTTTATATAAATCCCTTTTTTATATATTACGGGTAGCCTGCTCTTGGACTTACATTATTTCACTAGAGCGTTAATAAGTAAGATTAATCTGGTTAATAATGATTAATTACTAAATATTCCAAAACAAGAAACTTTATTGAAGCTTTTTTTCAAAAAATATATAATCCAAAAGAAATTCCTGGGTTCCAGTCAATATTAGTGTTTATTGTTAAAAAAAAAATTTTACAAATACGTTTCGGTGTCTTTCTCCACCATCATCAGTTTGTCTAAAATACACATTCACAGTCATCATTAATTTAAAACAAAATCTCTGCTAAAATAAATGATGATGGTGGAGAAAGACACCGAAACGTATTTGTAATAATTTTTTTTAACAATAAACACTAATATTGACAGGAACCTAGGAATTTCTTTTGGATTAAATTGAAATACAGTCAGGAAAATATACACAAAAAATATATATTCATTCCTCATGAGAATGAAACTGATGTTTTGCAAGCACGACTGACTTACATCTTCAGAGTTGATTTGCAAACCATGTCTGAAATTCGATGACGGCTTAAAAACTCATCAGTTTCTGTATTGTTTTGTTTGGCTTTCCAGCGAAATACCTCTGAAGATGCAAGCCACTAGTGCTTGCGAAACGTCAACATAACTGAAAAATTTACATTATTAATTGTTTTGTTATACGAATTTGTTCAATTATCCATGTTTGTCAAGCTGCTTTTTCTGCTCATAACTAATCAAGCAGATTCAGAAACCAATGTCATGCTTAGTGATGCGGTCCTCAAGTCCACAGAATCATTTTTACGTTAAATTGTTTAAAGAAACCAATTCAATGTGACCCTTATTAGTGACCCGTACCAAAACAATCAATTTTATAATAAGATTGTCTGCAATTAATAGCAAGTGAAAAACTGTTGGAAACAAAATTCATGTATTTGAAACTGGTGATTTTTAAGCGGTGGAATTTCTTCCTGGTGTTTCGCAAGTCACGAACCCATCAAACCAGCCCCGAAGATTTAAATTTACGAATGTTTAAAACCCCAGAAAAAGTTTATCTGTTTTGAAATTTGAATGTATTTATTTTTATTTTATAGGATAAGAAACGGGTGTTAATAAAAATTCGAATTAATTTTTCAGAGACAGAGCTGAGGGATATGGTGAACGAAGTGGACCAGGATGGAAATGGCACCATTGAATTTAACGAATTTCTGCAGATGATGTCCAAGAAGATGAAAGACGCTGATGGAGAGGAGGAACTTAAGGAAGCGTTTAGGTAATTAATTATATTTTTCTTCATCACTCCTTAAAATCTAAGAGTTTCATGCTTAGAGAGCTTCTAAGCAATGTACTGGGTGCAGATACTCAAGTTCCAAAAACTGCCCTTTAAAATTTTGGCACAGGCAGAAAATATTGCATATTTGCAAAATAAACAATATACATATACGCGTAAAGCCATTAGTATAAATTGCCAAGCACTTGGCTTCATCCCAGCGTCGCTTTTCTAGTACATAGGCAACAATTTTTAAAGTTTAGGGACAGAAAATGTTTGTCATTTTTATATCCGGCTATAGTTTCCTGAAGCAAAATTCCGATATTTAGGAAACCGGGTTTAAGTTTACGTGCCCGAACTTTATTCACTTGGGAGCATTCGATTTAATTAAATTGAAACAAATTCGAAGAAAACAAAGCGGAATCTCAATCCAGAAGCATGTTTATGTATTTTCGTAAAACCACTTACAAAGCGGTGCATATAAAACACTTATTTACGCATTTACCGAATTATTTTTCAGTTAATTTCCGAGTATTTAAGACTGTTTGAGCTTTTTCAGGGTTTTTGATAAAAATAACGACGGCTTGATATCGAGTATAGAGTTGCGACATGTTATGACCAGTTTAGGAGAGCGATTGTCCGAGGAAGAAGTTGATGACATGATTAAAGAAGCAGACTTAGATGGAGATGGCCAAGTGAACTATGAAGGTAATTCACTTTTGATTTAATTGATTTTTTCACTTCATTCTAAACTGAATTAATTGCGAAAACATTCGTTCGCTTTCAGAGTTTGTGGGAATTCTCACTTCCAAAAACTAGTAACGCAGACTGCTTGAAAAATGGTCCAATTTGAACTAGATTTTTGACTGCTAATGACTAAATACACGGCTCTACCAGAAGGATTACTATACACATTTATATCAATACGAATTTTAGCTTTAACTTTAACTTGATTTTGTGTTTGATTGCAGGATTATTTGCCACCCGTTTGCTTTTACCTGTTATCACTCTATGAAATTGTAAGTCTTCCGACTAAATTCTAGACTTCATTATACATTTTTATAAGCATAAGGTAAGTATGTGGTGGTACGACTTTATTGGAATTGCGCAGCTAATTATTGGATTTTGCCAAATCGTTTTATAAATATATTTATTTCAAGTTCTACTTCAAGTTTGAAGTCTACTTCGCATTCTGCATCTACTCAAAAAAATTCTTTTATTATATATATATCCGGTGTTATAGCGTCTTGCGCCTTCCATCCTCTTCTGTCTTCCCATTGCCCTGGTTGTAGGTTTCGTTCCGACATGGCTTTTTTTATTCCATCCATCCATCCATGTTGTCTTGGGTCTTCCTCTTTTCCTTCTCTCTGTTGGTGTCCATCTGAGGATTTGTTTATGAATTCGTGTGTCATCCATCCTCATCGGGCTCAACATGCCCGTACCATATCAACTGTCTTCGTTCGATTTCTTCTACTGTCTGTCTTGACGTTCATGATAACTCTGATTTCCTCATTAGTTATCCTCTCCAACCTTGATTTCCTGCTGCTCTACGCCATTAGTCCATCTCCAGAGAATGCAACCGCCACTTTAGGTGGGTAGTAAGTTGCCAAGTTTCGCATCCATACAGCACTATACTCTTAAATATGGAGTTGTATATGGGGTGTTTCCTTTCTCAGGAAATACATGTTGACCATAAGATGGAGTTTAGGCAGCCGATCACGTTCTTCCCTGTACGGCCTCCAGTCTCAAATTTTCTTTCAAGATATACGCATTCGGTGCATGCTCCTATTGTTTCGTCTTCTTCTGGGTGTAGGTCACCTCTGTCGTTTGCGATGCACAAATATTTTGTTTTCGATCGATTCACCGACTGTAACCATTCTTCGTACTCTTTAAATAATCTTCTTGTCATGAGTTCCAGGTCCTCCTTGGCCTGCGCTATAACAACCTGGTCATCTGCAAAATGCACAGTATACAGTGTTGTATCTTCATTAATGGTTCTTGGGCATGCTCTTCTCCACTTCCTTAGTGCTTCATTGGGGTATATCTTAAACAATGTGGGGGACAGACAGCAGCGTTGCCTTACAAATCCTTTGTAACTGGAAAACTTTCTGATAATTCACCCTTTAGTTTGACCTTTGATGTTGTTTGATCATAAAGTTGTTTTGCAGCTGTTATTAATGCATAACTTATCCTGGATCTCTCCATTACTTGCCATAGTTTTTGTACGAGAGCGGTGACATATGCCTTCGTAAGATCCACAAACAGAAGGTACACCTCTCCGTGTCTTGCTACTTTCTTCTCGGTTAGTTGGGTCAGACTGAAGATATGATCTATGCACGAGCGACCCGCTCTAAAACCTGCCTGTTCTTCAACTTCTTGGTGCTCGAATTCTTCTTCTATTAAACTTTGGATGACTTTTCCATAGAGAGGGCTCATGGTGCTGGTAACGGAGACACACCTATAGTTGGAACAGTCATCTCTATTTCCCGTCTTATGGATGGGAGAAATCCAGGCTTCTTTCCACTCCAGAGGTACTCTCTCTCTCCATTCATGTATCTAGTAAAGATTTATTGAATGTGTTTGATCAGTTTTTGCGTCCCCATTTAATCAGTTCTGCGTTAGTTACTTTGTTGAACAATATACAAAGTAAAAAGTATTAAAAATTATAATTATAATACGATTTGCAATTTAGGTTTCGAAAAATTGCAGGTTGTAAAATTACGCTTACCCACAGCAAACAGATCAATTGAATTAAAGAGTCGCAATATTTGCGTCCACAAACACCACAGCAAAAGTAGAATAGTTTGAGAATAAATGTTCAATGTATTCTGTAGGACATAATGTATATTTAGGACTGATGTTAAATATAACGATTAATATTGAATTCGCGACAAAGGGTTTTAGTTGTAAATTTTCTTATTAAAACGTATATCTAATAGGTTGATTAAGATAAGGAATTCGTGGGCAACTGGAGCCATTTTATTTAGGCATATATTCACTAATAGGATTTAACAAATTGGAGAAATAAAATTATATTTTCGTTTTCAATATTGCCATTTAAATGTTGATTTAATATTATTCTCTAACTATTAAAGAAACCATTATACGTTTAAGAAAATAATCTTCCTTGTTTCTTAGGTAGAAACTTGTTAGATGTCGGCAATTTTACTTAAAGTTTTTCTGTTAAAACTGGCTAATTTATGACCTGATTTGCTTACAGCTCAATGTATCTTCTTCAAAGCATCTTCTGGTTTCAGTCCAACTTAAAATGCTTTTTATTTAGGATTTTGCATTCTTGTGTGACTTTTTATTATCATAATTTTTCAATCCTGCTTTAGGAGACTTCTTGATTAATATACAAAAAAGACAATATCTGTATTTTTAAAATAATTGCAATTATTACTGATATGTTCCAGGTGTGAGAAATTGGGAATACGAAAAAATTGTAAAAGAGAAATCAAATTGAAAATTGAAGCGCTTTTTACAAATTGGACGATGTAAATGTGTATTCCCAATGTTTTCAAAACACCTCCAAGGTTTGTAAGTGTCATGTTTTTATTCCGTAGACTAAGAAGCCTAATAAAGTGGAAAAATGCTAAAATAGAGTAATGTTTATTGCCTGTTAAAGTAGCAGAAGCGTGTGAATTTCAAAGAGAATAAACCAACCATCTACAGCTCTTAATGCAAGATAAATTCGCTATTATATAAATAATAGACAATAAAACACTTAACATGAAACATGAAAAAATAAAATAAACTTGGAAGCTTGTTGATATAGTATGAAAGAAACTTAAAAACTTTTGTAAAAAAATTGAAAATCTTCTCGGCTTCTTAAGGAGAATTTTTCTATCAAACTGACTCAAGAAGTAGGAAACAGTACATTTTTCATTATTATTAATAAAACTTGAAATTTTCTGACGCAGATGTCGAAAATCCATCCAAAAAAATTACATTTTTGAGAGCAACATATAGAAAATTGCTTTAAAAATTAATTTCAAGTGACACTCACATGTATTGGTTGTTTGCGATTTAGAAAAATACATTTTTTGATAATTTTTTTAACGGGATTACAGGGGTTTGTTTAAAGTTCAATGAAACCGCAACTGCAGTAAAAACCAACGGGTTTATTTTCAAATTATTTAATGTTTAAATGAATCTTTTTTGTCCTTGTTATTGCGTTATTTGGATACAGTTACAGAATATTAAAACGTTATAACGCGCGTTTCCTGTTTTGACTGACTGAAGCAATTACTAGTTCAATTTCCTTAGCCAAACTTCGACTAATCGATTTTTTTTCTGTTATGTTCCTTAACCGAAATATATAAAGCTATTTGCAAATCGTTTGGAAACTAGTAGAGTTTGGTAACCAAAAAACATATAGAGGCATGATTTGCCACAACGAGATTAAGGAGCATTGCAAATTTTAACTAAACTTTATCTCAATTTACAAGAATTAAAAAAATTCCGCCTGCCATCAGCATCATGAAAAATTGGCTTGAAGAACTTTTCACAAGAACTTTTTACATGCTCTTCAGCATTTACTTGTTGTATGTGTTGCAGAGCATTGATTTTATCTTGAACCTTTTAAATCCGATAATATGATATTGTCCATGAAACGAATAATTATCTTGTCCATTTAGAGATTTTTCGTTACGAGGCGATGATCAACCACGTGCGGCTGTAAATTTCACAAGAACGTTTAACAGGATTTACAAGGATAACAATGAAAATTAAGAAGCGTTGAACGCAAAACTGTGAATTAATGAAGTTTTTTAATTGATTAACAAGAGCGGTCGGCTTGATACTCTGACCTTAAAATTATGCACCAAAGAGGGAGAAATGCTAATTTAAGTGCAGATATTTATACCATTTACCGTACCACCGGTATTAATCTAATTGTTCGCGTACTTCGTACTTTTAAAAGCTAGAAATCCTGTCCAGTTATCGCAAACTTCTTCGAAAAAAAAAATGTATTTGTTTAACGTTTTTATTTTTGGTTGTATTTTCGTATGTGTCTGTGTGGCTAAACCTTCAACGACTAAGAAACGTGACTATCAAGGTAAGAGAAATTAAATTTTAGAGGGAATAAAACAAAATTGGGGAAAAAACGAAATGACAAGCTTTCAATTGCTTTTGAGCTTTTGGAGTTTTGTGGTATTTTGAGGGGATTTTTCCAGCTCAAGACATCGATGTGCAGCCGTATGCGAACAAGTTGATGAGGATGAAAAGTCCCGAAGAACTGAGAGCTGAAGAAACAAAGGAGTACTGGAAGGATATTGCATTAAATGCTATCGCAGATCGACTGGGCCATCACATGAACTTTAGTAAGAGCGGTTTTTTCTTCATAACAATTTCAGTGAAAATGTGCGGCATTCGTCCAGTTCCTCAATTAAAAATTATCGAAAGCAGCACCCAAAGGGTGTCAATTCTTTTAAGACTATTGGTGCCAAAACTCTCGTCTTTTGGTTCTCGAAATCGTAGTTTGTGAAGATTTTTGGACCAATTTTACAAACTGTTTTCTTCAAAAATTTGCAATTTTCATTAGTTGACTTATATTTCCTTTAGATACAGCCAAAAACGTAATTCTTTTCCTGGGAGACGGAATGTCCATCCCAACTATAGCTGCCACCAGAGTGTATTTGGGAGGAGAAGAGATGTCTTTATCGTTTGAAGCAATTTCCATACACCGGATTATCCAAGGTAGGGCCAAAGGCAAAGAAATATATATTTTCTGGTCTTTGCATAACACGTTAGGCTTCCCTAATTACAATTCGGAATGCAAATAACAATGTACTTTGAATTATTTCTTTTAATCCTTGATATGCCTTGTAGTTAATGGTCAGTAAATGGTCAATTAATCTGTCGTGTAGTTGGTGATGAAATTTTGAAACTTATTGACTAATACTTGCAATTTCCAATCGAAAAACTATCAAGGAAGTCACTAAAACACTCTAATGATGTTTCAGACTTACTGTGTTGATCATCAGACGGCTGACTCAGCTTGCTCAGCTACAGCATATTTAGGAGGCGTTAAAGCCAACTTGGGAACAATAGGGGTGACAGCTGCAGTTAAACAGAAGAATTGCTCGGCTATGAATATGAAGGAAAATCAAGTGGATTCGATTGCCAGGCTGTTTCAGTTGAAGGGAAAGAGAACCGGAGTAGTTACGACAACGAGGGTTACACATGCAACACCCGCAGGTATTTAAATCAATTTTTAAACGGTTTATTTTTGGAGAAAATTGTAAAAAAAATTGACAAAATGATTTACTTCCCTTAGGGATTTATGCACATACTTCTGAGCGTGATTGGGAATCAGACACTAATGTTATCAACTTCAATGGCGACATCACTCAGTGTGAAGATATTGCTCATCAGCTTATCTTCGGAAGCACTGGACGAAACTTAAATGTTATTTTAGGTGCGTACCTGCTGGTCATTTTTCATTGCTAAGGCTTACATGTTCAAGTGGACTTCCTTTGATATTCCTTGAAAATAATATATAAAATGGACATATTTGTCTCATTAACATTCATTTTTTGCACTAAGCAATAGATTGATGGCGCTGAAATATTTTTCATAATCAATATAGGTGGAGGCCGAAAGAACTTTCTTCCCAGAGAAGTGCAAGACGAAGAAGGGAACAGTGGCGATCGATCTGACGGAGTGAATCTGATAGAGGAATGGAAGAGATACCGCGAAAGCCAAGGCCAATTATACGAATACGTTTGGAACAGAGAACAACTTTTCAACGTGAAGGAAAACACTGAATTTTTGTTCGGTAAGCGAAAAGATTGCAGCCTACTGAAGCTTACCTTTTGGTTCTTCGCGTCTGCTCTAGTCAACTTTCAATTGTTGCTGGCTGCCGGTTGGTTAAAACGTTGAAAAATGGGGAAAACTAAAGTTAGTTCGATATATCCAAACCACACGAAACTTCTAAGGAAATTGTTTGAATAAATTGGTTAGATTCCATGAAAAAACGCGTTCAAAAAGTGGAATAAAAGCGATGGAGTAATCAAAAGCAGAAATGATCTAGTACAAACGAAATTAAGCAGCAGAGTTAAATTTGGAGGCCACTGAATGAAACTGGTTCGGAACTGAAAACGGTATGAAACCGAAGTTTTCGGGGTTTTTAGGTCGCCGTGGAAAATAATTTCTTCACGTGTGGTTTACATGCTCAGAGAGCATGAGATTTTACTGGAAAGCAGTCCACTGAGGCGTTAGAACCACGTTATTTTCCCCGCCGTCCTTAAGGCCCAAAAAACTTCGCAGTTTCAAGCAATGACCGCGAAACCCCCACAGATTTGACTTCCTTTTTCTGTTACTCAAATTCAATTTGAGTTTGAGTTTGCTTCATTGTCATTGTCTCTTCCAATCTATCCAACAATATTTCCTTGCATCTCTTGCAAATAAACAATTTCCATTTAAATATGTTACTCAAATTCTAATTCCCTGGGGTTTGTGTTACGTAAATATGATACCATTCTCTGATATTTAATAAATAACTGCCAGAAATCCACACTATTAAGCTATTTTGAATAAATTTGAATAAATTGCATTTTATATTTTACGGCTTGCATAAATGTTCGCGATCCAAGCAAGGTGGTTCAGTTGATATCGATCAAATATCAACCTTCAAGGCCGCTCTCTTTTTGGAACGTTCATCAGGTAGTAACATGGATGTCTTCTGAAAAATCTGTTACTCTGAAAGAACAGGTCCAACTGGTGAAGTAATGTTAACACCAACACTCCTGTTTCTCATTGCAGGACTGTTCCAGCCAGATCACCTGAACTACAACCTGGAACGAGACCCACAAACTCAACCATCGCTAGAAGAAATGACTGAAGCAGCTCTTCGTGTGCTAGACAAACCTGGCTCTTCCGGCTACTTCTTACTTGTCGAAGGTTAATCCTGGCTGTGCAAAATTTATCTTTTGCTTATCGAACTCTTTGCTTAGGGGGCAGAATTGATACTGCCCACCATTTGAGTTGGGCGCGCAAAGCGGTGGATGAAACAGCCGAATTTTCGAAGGCTGTCCAAAAGGCTCTATCTTTAACAAACCAGCAAGATACTCTTATAGTTGTTACATCTGGTAAGTCAAGAAAAATTCAAGAAACCATCTAGCAGGTAATGATTGTTTCATTGCAGATCATGCACATACAATGAGCTACGCTGGATATGCAGCCAGAGGAAGCGATGTTTTTGGATATGCTGGTACTGCAAGCGATGAAATTCCATATACCATTCTCAACTATGCGAATGGGCCTGGTTACAAGCCTTTTATGGCCACTGGTCAAAGATATGTGCCTTCTCTAGAAGAAATGAGTAGGACTTTCCTGCCAGAAAAAATCCCCTTTCAAGCATGGATTTTTTAGATAATCTGGAGTTCCAATGGCCGTCGACTGTTCCCAAGACAAAGGAAACTCATGGCGCGGACGATGTAGCCATATTTGCTAATGGTCCTTGGTCTCACCTGTTTTCTGGAGTGATGGAGGAAAACGTCATTCCTTATTTGATCGGGTTGGCTTCCTGTGTTAGCCCTTATATCAAATGTGAGGACCTACACCCAAAATTACCGTGATGCAGGCTGCTACAGATGAACTAAGCTGTGATAATTTTAACTGACTTACAAATGTGTTATCTATAAATAAAACCGTTGTTAAAACATACGCAAGTTGAGTTTTTTGCGAAGAATTCCATGGAAATGAATCAATTTCGTCCACACCTCTTTTCAGGAAAATGAAGAATCAAAACTCAGTCAAGTATGGATTAGTTTTTTAATGAAACTAAGCACTTTTTGTGATTTGCACAATTAGGCCTGACCGATGTCTCGCTCAATATTTTGTCGAGAAAGTATCAATAAAAGTTTTTTTTACGTCATAATCCTTACATATTATTTCAGATATCAAACTCTCCTTCAACTTTTGAAAGCTGATTATTTAAATAAAACGCTAAATATAATAAAAATTCAATTAAAACCCACTGTAAGGATCGCGAAATAACTTTCATGTTAATAATATTGATATTCAAAAATAGTTTTTGCAATGACAAACTCTAGGCATCTGGTATTGGCCAACGCTATTGAAATTGAGCTCTTTTCGCAAAACCTTAGGTCTCTTTTAATAAAACCGTTTGATAAATTGAGTTTTTCTTAAATATTCATTTTCCGTTCTTTGTGTTTGTCAAGCTCAGTGCAATTTCATGTTCAAATACGATTATAAAATATCAATAGCCAGATTTTAATAATTGTATTTATTCAGGCCGTTTTCATGCTCATGGAAATTGAGATTTCCGCAAGCAAATGGCAATTTTCGGGGTTTTATTGAGGCATGAATTTACCGGGGGAAATAAGCTGAAACGCGCCAAAACTTGAGAGTGGTAGTTGGAATTAATAATTTGGATCTACATATAAATGCTGATTTTGAGATTTCGACCGCTAGTTCGGTGCTTGTTGTGGACCATCATTATGGATTTCTTCAGTTTGGTAAGTAAAAAAATTTTTTTTGAAGGCTGCTAAAATTTTGATGAGCGACACTAATTTTTGACAAAAATTTCCAATCCTAATTTACTTATTTGAACCATTTTGAAAATCGATACATTTAAAAATGTCGAGCTGATAGTTTACTTATGAGCAACTCAAAAATATTTTCTTAAATCCACATAAAAATGATTTTTTGTTTGTAAAAAGTGAATTTTTAATTGACTTTACTTTACAGGCAATATTAATTGCACTCACAGCATTAGCAAACGCTAAATCGTTAATTAGACACCGAAGAGATGATGATGGACGTTACCATCCTGATGACAGCGGTAAGTGAAGTTCTAAACTTAAAATTTATTTCAAATTAAACAGTAATTTTAATAGATTTTTGTATCATAAAAGTTAACTTTGATTTTTAGGCTCGTATCGTGGAGACAGCAGCGGCAGCTACTATAATGATGACAGTGGTGAGTAGTTTAATCTAGAATTTTTCTAGAATATAAATATAAATAATCATAGTTGGGTATATTTTCCTGACTGTACTTTAATCACTTCAAATTATTCCTGGGTTTCAGTCAATTTTATTTAATTGTTAATAATAAAATTGACTGAAACCCAGGAATAATTTGAATATAAATAATATAAATAGAAAATAAAGGATTTTGAGTCTCTAGAAAGGTTTTTAAATTATGCTTATTTAGCAGTTTTTTTTATTGTTTTTAATGGATGCCGCATGGAAAAAGCGGCTTACAAATAATGCGAAAATTACAGATTGTTTTTATTGTAACTCACCGACCACCGATCAATAGAGGAAAGTTCAGTTTCCATGTGTTGTAAATTTAGTTTCATTTGAGTAATTTTGGCAAGATTTCTGTGGTTTTTCATTCTTGAACCATGAACTTCTGAAGCTCATTTCTGTACCACTCCATCAGATATCAGACTGACGGTTTAATGGTCTGTAAAAAGAACCGCAATCGACTTATGAGGTGAATTCTGTGCAACACAAGCAAGTGGTTAATTCGGGAACGCTGGAAAGTTTTGCGCGGTTTTTTACTTTTACACCTTGATCTTCTAAAGCAAGTTTCTATTTAGCTGCTTTAGCTATCCATCTATGATGGCCATTACTCGATTAACAAAGTTTCAGTGTACCTGAGATCTAAATTAGGTTCCACTCTTGCAGGTGTAGTGGTAATAATTAATTCTTGAAGGTTAGAAGCTTTGAACGGTTTTTCATTTTTGCACCTTCATATTCTTAAGTTCATTTCTTTGCAAAAACTTTGGATAGCGGAATATGCGTTTCAGCAGTCGATAAAAAAAGCTTCAAATTATCCATGTGGTAAATTGAGTTTAAGTCAAGTCGATGGTTGCTTCATAATTAAATCTTGAAATTTGGATACTTTTCTGAGGCTTTAAATTTTGGCATCATGTTTTTCTGCAGCCAGTTTCTTTTTTAACTTCAACTTGCTTATGGTATAAAAGTACTGACAATGGATGTATATAGATAATGCTTTGGTATACTGATATTGTAAATTTGGTTCTAGTTGAGCTTGTGGTTTCTTCATAATTAAACCTTAAACTTTGGATAGTGTTTGCACGGGTTTTGGTGTCGCTGCATCCTCTTCTGAGGCTCGTTGCTACAAAACTACATCAGATATCGAAATGTAGGGTTCAGGGTTCCATAGAAAAATCCTCAGTCTAGTTGTGTTGTGAATCTGGTTCCATTCGAGAGCAAGCATTTCCAAGCATTGATTTTGCACCATCCATGTCTGAAGGAGGTTTATATCTGAGCAACTGCATCGAATTTTAGGACCTAGGTGTTGGCTGTCGATAAAAAGTGCTTCAGTTTGCCTCTTGTGGATATTTAACTGCAATGGAGCAAATAGTCGTTTTGTAATTAATTCTTAAACTTTAGAACAATTTTGCGCGTTTTGCATTTCTGCACTGAGACGCCTTTCTAAGCTACTAAATCAGCGATCGATGTGAAGCTATTAGCAGTGAATAATAAAGAAAGTTTCAGTTTATTTGCGCTGCAAATTTGGGTCTATTGAAGCCATTGAGTAATTTGTGATTAATTGTTGAACTTGGCGAATTTTTTTGCGCGGTTTTTAATACATTTTTCGCTGTCATTTTTGTTTGTTGAAATGACAAGAAAATTTCCATTTGTGAAAAATGTGCTTCAAAAGAAGTGCAAAATTGAACAAGATTAATGACGACTCTCATTGTGCTTTTAATTCCTTTGTCAATTTTCAACGGTTTGTAAAATTAGTTGGAAAAAGATCGAAATAACAAAGCATCAGGCGATTAAACTGCAAATGCATTAATATGGTAAAACCAACAATTATTATGTCTATAAAATAATGTTTATATATATTTTTTATTTTATCTATATCTATCTTATCTGTCTTATGTTGTTGAATCATTATTTACAAGAAATATCTCCTTATACTTTCTAACAGTGTGAATCTGAACAAATTTTATAATAAATGTGTGTAATTCTCACCAAGATTGGACAGAAGGTCTTTGTAATCAGGAACCATTCAGGTTCGCAGATTGTCAAGGATGATTATAAATATTTATTTAAATAATTACATTTTATTAATATATCATCGCCTTGAACTTTACGAACGATACCGTAATGCTAGGAATTTGGAAATTTAGCAATCTAATGTGGCAGTGATTCATTTTTTTGAGAGATTTAGACAAACCCACATCATTGATTTATGCATGAAATGTTGCAAAATGATTTAAAATCAAATAAAATCAGTGCAACCGACATTTCTAATATATCGGATTTCACAAGTTAAAATTTTTTTAACTTCTATGAACATTCAAATAAGATTCATTTTAGGCCAATATCGGCCGGATAGCGCTGGAGGATACCAATCGGATGACTCTGGACGGTACGTTCATGTTCCTGATCCATACGTGCATGTTGAGGGACCACAAGGTAAATAGTGTACCGAAGAAAATCAAAAGCGTAATTTATTAAATGTTTTCAGGAGGAATAGGTGGAAACGGTGGCGTAGGAGGCAATGGAGGAGGTGGACCTGGAGGACCTGGAGGACCTGGAGGCCCAGGAGGACCTGGGGGACCAGGAGGACCAGGAGGACCAGGAGGTTTTCTGCAGCCTCCAGGACCCCCAGGACCTTTCGGACCTCCAGGACCTTTCGGACCTCCAGGACCTTTCGGACCTCCAGGACCTTCGGACCACTAGGACCTCCGGACATCCCGGACCTCCTGGACCTCTAAGGAGGCTTTCCACCGAACCCATTTGGACCCGTACCAAATCGTCCTCCTAGTTTAAATCTTAGTTATTTACCTGTAAAAAAATAGCATGTAAACTAGAGTTTTGGAAGTGTAAAACAACTACGAACTAGCGGCTGGATACAGAGCATAAAAGACATTGAAAGCTTTTTCTAACACGACTCATGCAACAAGTAAAAATTGAAACAAGGTGAAACTTGCAGTAACAACATTATAGCATTGTAAAAAACATTTATAACACAAATAAATATAAAAAACATTGACATCGATTTTATTGCTCGGTTTGGAAACATGTTACCGCAATAAAAACACAAAAAACCTCTAATGAAATGCGAATTTTTCGCTTCTTACCCTCTGTAAAATCCGAAAAGCTTTAATATGTGGAAATGTTTTGGAGTGAGAGTTACTTAGGATCCAAAAAAAATTTTTAGAATCCCGATGGCTGAACAAGGACATTATTGATGCAAAAACACTGTTTTCCAACTTGTATATTACTAGACATCAAACGGCATGTAATAGAGTTTCTATGGAAGATATCGATAAGTAATTATTCACACATCAGAGGGAAAAGCGGAGGGAAAAGTGGAGCGCAAGTTTCCAGTAAAATGTGGCAAAACTTCGCAACAAGTGAGTTCAGTCTCTATTGAAGGGCAGTCTCGAGAGGGTTGTTTGACGAATAAAATATCTCAGAAAACTTCAAAACGTAACAGGGTTTCTACGATAATTTATGTGACCTAGTCAAAGCTGGAGTTGACAGAGCTCGGTAAGTGTTGAATATTTTTTATATTCTACCTATTAGCACCAAGTGTATTATTCGGCGATTAATATAATAGGATGCACGCTCTATTATTGCCTCCAATGTATTTTTCAAATCTCGTTTTAATCGACGTAACTTATCTAAAAATAACTTTGATTATAACTACACCACAATTCAATCGCCAATGGAATTTGTTAGTTGAAAGTACTTAGCAACATATAACCGTTAGAAAACAGCATACGAAAATACATTTTGCGTATTTTGGCAGAGCCTCGACTCTTACTTCCCAACCGAAACATTTAGTTTGGTGAGCCGCTTTTCGTGAATAATGTTTTATCGGTTTATCTGTGGAAAATCGCATCGCATCGCATCGCTTTGCTTTGCAAACTAGTCAAATGTGAAAAAATGCGTTGCTTGCTATGAACTGCCTAGGCCCATTTTACGTTAAATATATTGAAAAGAGGGTATTTGTCCCTTATTATGTGGTTGAAAACTGGATATGAAAAGGGATAAAAGGCGTAATTGGTGAGTGTATTTCCAAAGTGGCAATTAGTTAGGATAGATGAGACTGGCATGCTAATGTTTCAGTTTTTCCTGCAATGGACTAAACAATCGCACAACCAAATACACTTTGTCTCCAAAAGCTGCGTTAATATTTTGTAATAAACACGTAACTTTTCCGCTCGAATCTTAATTGAAACCGTTGGCAAAGCGATTTAATTAAAAAATGTCCCATCGAATAATTGGAGTCAAATTTCCAATAAGTCTTTATTAATTAACACGTACGCTTTATCGGGCGACAGGAAGGTTAAACGAAGTAATTTTTGTCTGTCGGTTTCAGGCAATATAAAATTCAACTGCTTTTAAAGCATACGGAATTCTAAAGAGAAAAATCATAGCAAAATACATGTATTTTGCTACATGGCTGATGAGAGCTAATAGGTTCGAAAACCGGTTTTAGCAGAGTGTCTAGATTGACACCTCCCAGAAGCTGTACCTACTTAGTTAAGACAAAATTATATTAAAACGTTTCTAGTGCGACATTTTTGTCGAGAATTTTAGTTAAAATTTTACGCTCCTAAATTCAAAGGAAATGATAACGTCCTTAAAGTATTTTCTTCTTGATTCCTTGTTTAATTTTTCAATCATTTTCATTCGCTACTTTTATATTATGAAATGAAAGTGAAAGAAACATTTCAGTAGTAGTAAACATCTTTATTCTAAAAAAGGCTGTCGACTTATCGGTCTTTCTGCCCTTGTTTAATACATGTAGTCTTAATCTAATAAAAAACAAAGATGAAAATTCTCTTGTTCTAGGTTAATAATCTTATTAAATAAACTTTCGAATTCTAATGACAAGAAAAAATTATTTATTGTCCAGTAGTCAGTTGCGTTTGTAAGTCTTCGAGTAGCGTTGATGTAGGGAAACGGAAGCGGGATTGTCTGGTTGGTCTTGTAAGACAAAGGGGATTCAGTATGGTCCAGTTGTAGGGGTTGTTTGTCCATTTTGTCTGTAGATGTATGAGTCTTTCCGAAATCTTTGTCATGTTTGTGAGTTCGTATAGTAGTTGGGTGGAGGGGTTGTGTAGTGGGTTCTGGGGGTGTCTTATTCGTGATATTAGTCTTAGTCGCAATTCGTTCTGTTGTTTGTATATAACGTTTTGTCCTTTCTGTTCCGTTGGTCATGAGTATATGTCCATAGTCTAGCAAGGGTCTACAAATAGCTTTATATATTTTGGTGGCGGTATTTGTGCTAATTCCTCTGTCTTTGTAGGTTAGTGATCGGAAGTGTTTTGTTCTCTTTATTGTTTCTGCCCTGATGTTTCGTATGTGTTTAGTGAATTTAAGTTTGTGGTCAATTGTGATTCCAAGGTATTTTACGTCGTTTTTTGGTTGTGTCGTTTGGCCGTCTGTAGTTATTGTAGGGGAGTCAGCGTTGAGTCTGTGGTTTGTGAGTAGAAGTTGGTTTTTTGACGCGTTTGGTGTTAGTCTCCATTTATAAAACCATGTCATTGTGTTGTTTGTTAGTGTTTGGAGTCTTTGAGCTGCTCTCTCAGTAGTTTTGTCATGTACAATGAGTGCCGTGTCGTCTGCGTATTGTAATATGTATGCCGATCTGTCAATTTTATTTTTGACTGGTAAGTTGTAATTGTATATGTCATGGCAGTATATATTGTAGAGAAAGAAACATTTCATTATTGGATCATCATTTAATTTTCATATAATTTTATTTAGTTATGGGCTAGTGTTCAACAGCAGCTGAAAGTTAAACAACATTTTTAAACGAAGACAGACACTCAACTTCTGGTTATAGAAGGTTTAAATTTTATTATTATCTGCAACTTTCGTTCGGATTTTTGTTTAACTATGGACATATTTTGAGTGAATCTTCAGGAGTTGAGAGCTCTAAAACCCCTAAACTGATCGATTAATTTCAGCTATGTCTATCAACAATCAGAAAGCAATCACAAATCACATAAAAGACTGCGAGGATGCTTCGATCAGATCGGTAAGTTCTGAAGACGTTTCGCAAGCGGTTCCTAGAGGATATTGCTGTGCAAAGTCAATCAATCCGGCCGACGGAAGAGGCAGAAAATTGCATCTACTGCAGATGTTGGTGTTGCCTTTCATACCAATACTTGCATTGATTGTGCAAACGTCCGTAATTTTGAGAAATATCATGATTTTGAAGAATGATAGTATAGAAGTGGAAAATCAGGTAAGCAACATGTTACGTGAGTAAGATACACAATTTGGCTGAAGAGAAGATGACCTGATTGGCCATTGTGGAAAAGAATTTCTTCCTGCTTGCAACTTCAGAAGTATAACATTCGCACGCGAGCGAAATTCTTGTCTACGACGGCCTAAAGGGATGAAAACTGACCACTTTCAGATATAACTTATCAAAAGAATTAAATCTCCTTTGGCGTACTGCGTTGAGTGAAAAAGTTGAGAGATCAATTTTATTCCATCCAAGTCCAAAGTCTGAAGAATTATTTGCAACCGTTCAAAGCAATCTGACGACGTTGACCTAATTTATCTAAAGTAATTGAGATTTACTTCTCTAATTTTATCGAACAGGGAAAGATTAAAATTTATGTTAGTCCTGCCAGTGAATCTTTCTTGCTCTTGGCGCAATCTTGGAAATTGTTGAGAAGAAACTACTTAAATATTACTTAGAAATTTCCTACAAAAATGGGAAACTATTTTTTTACCTTTGATAAACTGGTTTAGTCTTAAACAGAAGTTCTTCAGAGTAGAGGAAATGCCTGAAAGATAAAGTGTAATGATTACAATAAAGTAATTCTCATAAGAAGCGCAACATTTATTAAAGAAGAAGTAGGAAGAACAAGAATCTGTATCATCAGTTTAACTGAACACTCTCAACAGCAACAGGCGTTGCTTTTTACTGTTGCTTTTTCCAAAATTTATTTTTTATTAGGAAAATATGAAAATATTAAAATAATATAAACGAAGCCAGATAGAATATGCATCAAAGCAGTTATTCTGCAGATGCAGTGAGCCCCAGAAGTAATGTCTAAATTCATTTTAAATTCAGTGGACTGTTTTTTGGAAAGGCGCTCAAACGGTCAATTCTTATTTGTGAATCCGAATTGTTTTATTCCAAGTTTATTTTTACAGGGTGGTCCAAAAAATTGCAAGTTTCTCGGTAACTGTTCAGTTTAAGATAGCACACGTTACCTGAATCATACTTAGAATTCAATGGAGAATTCAAAATTGGAATAAAAATAGATGCTTCTATTTGAAAAAATGAAGTTGATGGTCGTAATTTATTTTTGCATCACTCTATACAGTATGTCCAGTATAAAATGATGTACATGGGGATATTGGAAACCGTTAGAGCTACAGGGTGGACCAAATGGGGAAAAAGTTGCGCAATCAAGTGCCTAAATAATCTGTCATCAACTTCTTTGAAATCGGAATAGCAACGGATATACAAGGAAAAAAAGAAAAAAGTGCGGTTTTATAAAATCCTTTATATCGTGTTTATTATAAAAGATACAATAACGAAATTTTCAGGGTGGGCGTAAGAAATGAGCGTGAATTTGAAAATAAAGTAAAAAATAATCTAGGCCCACTATGTTCAATGAGGCCGAAGTCAACTTTTGTTTTTCTTATGGGCGCCATATTGAATTTCTGCATTTTTAAATTCCCTTTAAATATGCTCTTCAACCATGTATAACATGTTTATGTTCGGTCAAGATAAATAATTAAAATTAACAAAATTAAGATTTTATGGTAAAAAACTTTTATTTCCAACAAGACGGCGCGCCGCCACATAATGGACGTATTATCACAGAATTTTTAAATCACGAATTTCCCAACAAGTGGATAGACAACCTGGGACCAGTAAGATGGCCTGCGAGATCCCCTGACATAACACCGCTTGATTTTTTTGCATGGGGTTTCCTCAAAAATGTGGTATACTGTAGGTCATACGAAACCGAAGAGGAGCTGAGACACGCTGTTATAGAAGCTGTTAACAGAATTACCCCAGAAATGATCAGAAAATCCTGTGAAGCAGTAATGAGACGATGTATGTTGTGCGTGCGAGAAAACGGTGGCTTATTTGAACACCTACTTTAATCCTAAAATGTTACTTGTTCTTTTGCAGTGTTCGATGTATGATCAATAATAATTTAAAGTAATAATTAATAGAAGTATCAATACCTACTACCATTAAATCTTAATTTTGTTAATTCTAATTATTTATCTTGACCGAACATAAACATGTTATACATGGTTGAAGAGCATATTTAAAGGGGAATTTAAAAATGCAGAAATTCAATATCGCGCCTATAAGAAAAACAAAAGTTGACTTCGGCCTCATTGAACATAGTGGGCCTAGGTTATTTTTTACTTTATTTTCAAATTCACGCTCATTTCTTACCCCCACCCTGAAAATTTCGTTATTGTATCTTTTATAATAAACACGATATAAAGGATTTAATAAAACGCACTTTTTTCTTTTTTTCCCTGTATATCCGTTGCTATTCCGAGTTCAAAGAAGCTGATCACAGATTATTTATAGGCACTTGATTGCGCAACTTTTTCCCCATTTGGTCCACCCTGTAACTCTAACGGTTTTCAATAGCCCCATGTACATCATTTTATAATGGACACTCTGTATATAAATACATTTTCTATAAAAAAATTTTCTTTCCATAAAACACTCCGCTGAACTTTTAATGAATTTAGACATTAGTTCTAGGACTCACTGTATTTAGACTTGAAATATATAACAATGTCAAACATGCATAAAGTTTACCTTCCGTGCAGTCTCTGAATAGGTCAAATCTTCCATATGAGAAACGTGAGGAATTATTGATGGCAATAAATTTAGCATAAAAAAACCGAATTTCCGAAAGTCCGAAATTTTGTCCATAAAATACACCGCTGAATTTTACTTGAATTTGGACATTACTCTGGGCCTCACTGTGTTTAGTCACGGATTTACAAATCACCAAATTACGGTTCCAATCTTAAGTTTGTCAACTTGCTTTCGTGTCCCATAATTTGAAACGCCCGTATTGTCAGAATTAGCAGATGGGTGACTTCACTTAAATTAAGTTTCGGAACTAGCCAGCTTCCCATCAGATATGAAACACGCATTCAATCGCCTTTAAAGGACATTTGGTAATTAAGTTGACCTGAAAAGCTGAACAGAATTCGAATGAGCGTCTCAAATTGCACAAGAACTTTAGAGATTGATAACACTGATTCAAAACCCATTTATCCAACAAATCTGAAGCTTTTTTTGGAACCGACAGAGGATGTAAATCTCACACGCTCTATTCATTGTATATTAATAAATAATTTAATGCATAAATAGGCTTCAGTAGACTACTGGAACAAATAAACTAGTGGACGCCAACTAATTGATTAAATTAACAGACGCCTGAGGGTATATTTTGAATGTTTCTCCTAGAATAGAAGCGAAAATAGTGTCTTAATAAAAGAAACTAAGTGAAGCTGTACTTTCCAATTAAAGCGCCCATTTAACTGAATTCCGTTATCCAAACTGAGCTCCTATATTGATCTGGGATCACACCAGAAACCTTAATTACACATATATTTAACGGGAAAGCGATAATGATCCTGTCCATATATTTTAATGAGTCATTCGTTGAATGTAATTAACTTAATAAATGGCTCTTGGGGAAGTATACCGAAGGAATAAAAACACACACCTATTGTAAACAACAGAATACAAGCAGAATGCGTACATGGTGAGCCAGATATTTTCATTGCGGAGTTTTATTGGAGCGAATATTTTTTTGGTATTTTATATGTTGCAAAGTGAATTCAATGGGCGCGCCCAATTTTCCTACTTGAACGCACTGGGCTATAAATCAAGCAATAACCACCGAGATTTTGATTAGATTTTTTTATATTATGGCATAAACCTCGTTGTTTCAGCTTGTTTTGCCTCTGGTGAATGAGTTTTATGGGCCTTTTTGCGTTATATCATTGCTGGATTTTTCCCTTCTACAACACCCGATTTATATGATTTTTATGTCCGCACGTGTTTTTCAAGCAGTTTCTACCAAAAATTTATTTTTTTTGGACCGTTGTGGTAGTTACATGCGAATTTTTATTCAATTGCTAATTATTTTTATTTCAAAAAATTCCTGGGTTTCAGTCAATTTTATTGTTTATTATTTAAAATGTTACAAACACGTTTCGGTGTCCTTCTCCACCATCATCAGTTTGTGTGTCTAGTTGTTTCTACCTTCACATTTGACTGGTTATTTAAATAACCAATCAAGAAACAACTAGACACACAAACTGATGATGGTGGAGGAAGACACCGAAACGAATTTGTAACATTTTAAATAATAAACAATAAAATTGACTGAAACCCAGGAATATTTTGAAATAAATTAAAGTACAGTCAGGAAAATATACACAACAATGCTAATAATCAAAGATTAAGTGCTTCTTACGTCGATGATGGATTTATGCAACTTCTTTATACTCTCGGACAGCTTTTTAATTTTATTTGACATGCTGGATTCGTACTCAGAAATCTTCGTTCTCAGGCCGTTTGATCACGTCTTGCAATTTTGTTCATTCTCCTCTTCTGCTGGATTTTATTATAATTTTTCATCCTCCCTCTTTTTCAAGATCTGATAGTTATAATCCAGCTTCTCACTGTTAAGCAATGCCCAGAGCTTTGATTTTCTCCAGTTCTCTTGAAGCTCTTCTATGTCGTTCTCATAACTTAATTTTGTCTCTCTAAAATGCTCCTACAATTTCGTTTTAAAGACTCAAGGTTTGACTGATTTTACCAAACCTGAAAGTCCATTCTCAGTGACTCCATTCTTTGGTTAAACTCCTCAACTTGCTCAAACTTGCTTGCTATTGGATATCTCTTGGTTTTCACGCTTTCTAAACAGCTCTTCCCATTCTTATCGGTCACTTCAATTAGCGCTTCTCTCTCATGCTGTATTACATTTTCCAGTATATTGAGCTCTTCTCGATATGCGCGCCTCATAAACGATATCTGCATCAGTTGAGCATATAAGGTTCAAGTAGTAAGTCAGTCACGAGTATTGGTAAGTCATTGTATTATTAAATACCGAACTTACCTGCTACACACAACACTGACACACACAAACTGATGATGGTGGAGAAAGACCACCGAAACGTATTTGTAACATTTTAAATAATAAACAATAAAATTGACTGAACACCCAGGAATTTTTTGAAATAAATTGAAGTACAGTCAGGAAAATATACACAACAATAATTATTTTTTATTTAATCAAGTTCTTTGATGTCCTAATTTCTTTATTTGAATAGATAAGCACCAGAATGTTTGAGTTTTGTTTTTGAGCACTCGGTCATTTCCGTGTGATTAGGCAGGTAAAATTGAGATTTTTAAGCCGTGAAGGTAGCAAGTTGGAACGCGGCAACGCACAGGCAATCGCGCATCGCTCAAAGACGCATATGAGTGCGAGTGAGCTTACCGATGCGGGCTACGTTCTAGAATGGAAATAGCAGTTTCATTTAATAAAATTCGCATCTTGAAATGGTGTCGCCCGAAGCGAGCACAACCCTGAAGAGGGTTCCCATTGCGTGCTAGCAAAACGTCAGAACCAAATCGACGACGGCCTAATAACCCAAAAATCGCCGATTGTTCAAGCGATAGCCGCAAAATCTTGTATTTTTGACGGTTGAAGAGATTTTGAGAAAGGTTTTTTCAATTGCATTAAGTATATTAAATGCATTATTACTGGAAAGAAGCTCAAGGCAAATGATCTGTCTGATTTGTACTAAACGAACAGTGGAGAAACAGGTTTTTTTAAGACACTAAATCCTCAAGTATTCTAAAGGAAATTCCATTGGAAGCGTTTAATCGCTAACTAAAATCAAGAGTTTCAGGTGACTGCAGCAACGGAACTGGGCAAAGTCGTCACTCGAATGCAGCTGGAAAGATCTGAAGTAGCGTTTTACCTTTACACCGGCGGAAAAGAGTTAAAGTAAGTCAAATAGCCATAGGAAACAAAGCCAATTGAAATTAAGAACAGGAAAATTAATGAAAAACCTCGGTTTTCCGGGGAGTAATAAAAGGAATCTTCGAATCTTATAGCTCGTATATTGGCGGCAACAGGCAAACTTTTTTAATGTTTTGGTAGCCGACTTTCCGCACACAGAACATAAAGATAATTAAGTTTCCGGGAATCAATGATTGGTGGAATTGATAGAAGCAAATAGGTCTAATTTTCTATCATCAACTGGGGCAAAGATCTATAAATAATCAGATAAAGTAGTTTTTCTCTAGAGGGATGACCTTAATGTTGAATTAACTGTTCGCCGGATTCGATTCCTACTGGGCATTCGCACTTGGTTTAAATCGCAAATTTAACATGGATTTTCAGGGGGAAAAATATTTATGTGTGTATTAACAAAGGATTTTTTATAAGTCCCCAGGTCAAACAAAGTTACTTTTCTTTTGGGCAACAAATGAGTTTTTATTTGCAAAACCCAGTAACAGTAGATTAATTCGGAATTGATGTGAGTTATTTGATTAGAGATTGGAAGCAATTTCCTGTTCAATTTGCGGGTGTTGACATTCTCTATTATTTACGTGTCTATAGAAATTATTGTGACTAATGAAATTATGCTAATTTTAATCGGATTATCATCCGAGCAATCCAAAAATAGTACATTGAATGTTCATCGAAAAATATTGTGTGACTTTGTACGGGATTGGGAAAGAAATGGCATGCATTTTTCTCTATTTTAGGCTGATTTTTTGAAAAATCAAGCTTTTGTACAGAGTGGAACAAGAAAAAATTTTTCGAAAGTCAAAATAAGCTCATATATTCACTTCTGATTTTTATTTGCTTCTGAGATTCATTGATAATTGCACCTACATGTATCTTTAAAGTGTTTCCATTTCCTCCTCAAACATCTTTGTTTTGAGTTTTATTGGGTAAAACATCACAAAATCGATTTGCAACATTTTTAATGCTTGTACAGTAGCAACAAGTATTATAATTGTAAATTAAATAGAACTGTTACAATTTAGCTTTATGCATGAATTTAAAGTGTATTTTAAGTTTAAATACTGTAAAAGTAAACATTTGAGCGCCCTGAAACAAAGCTCGAAGCTTAAACACCCTAAAAGTTTCTTATTAAAAGTCCCCAATTTCAATCAGGAGCAACTTAATGCTTTCTGTCGCCTTTCTATTGTTCCTTTGAAAATATTCATCACTCTCCTTCTTTCATCACTCGAGAAATGCTGCCCCTTTCACTTAGGTTACATTTACATCAGGGGCGTGTTTATTAGTTTTTTTTACCGTAACTGTAACCAATCAAATGGGAGGAGGTGGCAATATTTGCCCATTTAACATGTTAATGTTGTTAATGTTAAGCAGGACCGAGAGGACAGATTTGAAGGCAAGATTCAAGCTGACCAATGAAGCATTAGGAAATATGAGTTTCTGGCCGCCGTTGAATCTTCAGATTGATGGTAGTCGAAAAGTGTATTTGGATAAGGAAACGTTTTGACCAACTTGACCACATTTAGGTACAATGCAGAAGCAAAAAATCAATATAAATACATAAATCAATAAAATGTTACAGACAAACAGTAAATCAGTCCGAAGAAACAACATTTACAGATGTACTGGCTTGGTATACGTCGGTAAATGCAGCAATGTTGGAACATTTAACGCAACAAATTAAAGAAACTGACACCAGCGGTGTTTGGAGGTAAACCAAACTTGCTCATGTTTGTAAAGGCTATTTTTGAGTTTACTTTATATTTTACAAAAATGATAGTTTTTCACCTTTATTCTAGATACTTATTGGCGTTTAAGAACTTGTTGAAAAGCATCGAAAGTACGGGAATTGCGAGCGTTTATGGCGTCAACTATTTCGGAAAAGGTATATTGAAAAAGCAAAACTACATCAGCTACATTCAGCACGATTCAATAGCCAAAGATCTACTTAACACCTCGTTGAACTACGTGGCCAAACTGAAGCAGGAATATACAATTTGTCGCAAACGATGATTGATTATGGCAATATTAAGAAGCAGTAAGTAGATTTCGAGGTTCCGGTAAGGCCAATCTAGAATAGAATATATTTCGCTTTTTAACTAGGGTTTTTGCAACCATGATTGGCTTTTTTGGAGCACATTGGACGGTTTTTGCGCATAAAATTCGTGATTAAATGTCGCTTTTTCGGTTAAAACGGGAAATATTCTGACTGATGTTTAACTCGGCAAATGGATTTTATAATCCTCTACCCAGTCGTAGGAAAACTAGCGATATAAATCAACTGGTTCTTGAAATATGACCAAAAAAGGGTCGAAGATTAAACTTCCAAATCCGCGAAAAAAGGGTGCTGAAATGTTGCTATTTGTCTGCAAAACGGCAATATTTCCAAACTGATTTTTCACCTGGCAAATGTGTCGTTAATCCTTCATCCAGTGGTAAAAAAACGTACGCCTTAGCTCAACTGAGTCTTGATTTATAACCGAAAATGCCGATGATCTTTGCCAAGACCGCAAAAAATTATGTTGAAATTAGCTTTGTGTATGAAACTGTGTTTCCCATTGATGTTTCACTTCAGAAATGTTCATTTAATTCTCCATCTAGGGGTGTTTAAAATGAGCACTCAATTGGTTCTTTTAAATATTGTCAAATTTTATTATTCATTTTGAGAAAAATATATGATTTTAACACCTTTTGATATCTAAGAAAAAAGCGCTTACCTTGAGCTACGGTTTTGTTTCCAGAAATGATATTATAATAAGAAATATCCAACGAGAACCCAACTATACAGAGGCCCTTAATTATTTCGACTCAATTGCTTTATACACCGATGAGTTACGCAAACTACAGCGATCTCTTAGAGTAACTATTGGGTAAGGTCCTTATTGTTTTTACCAATTGAACGCATTTATAGCTTGAAATCGATCGCTTAATGTGCCAAAATCGTTTATGGGTTATAACTGCTATGTTATTTTCTAGGGAATATGTAAGTGGAAATTTGCGAGATGCTGCTAATCAAGAGGCAGTGGGCATAACAATCTTAATTGTGGTTTTAGCCGTATCTCCTGTGATTATTTGGCTGGTTCATAATGCAGTAGCAACAATTCAAGTAAGTCTAAAGAACCTTTTTAAAACGCTATAAAAATGAAACAAAAATGCCCATTTGTTCAATAGGCAGGGTGTCAATTGTGTATTTTTTGCCGAAAAAAGGAGTATTGTTTACAGAAAAGAGATGAGCGTTTCTGGCCTCATTTTTTTTGCCTTTGAAAGAGTTATTTTCGATTTAAGAACTAATTTAGTTTTACTTTGTGTTCCTAACGAATTCTTGGCTAAACATCCTTTTTTGGGGATAGATAAAAAACAGATCTAGATTTTTACTAAAGTCACATAGACAATTTCTTCTCTAAGAGTAATGTTGGGCCAAGTCACAAAAACTACTTTATCCAATGTCAGATAAATATCTAAAAAATAAAAGCCCTGGTACCGCGCATCGAGGAAATTACTGCATTTACATGTTTTTCAGAAAAAAACCCGTGGGCGTGAATGGAATTTCCGCAAATAAAAATAATTTTCCAATTCACCATTGAGTTGGAAACCAAAAAGCTCTTTGGGTTTTTTTGCCTAATGCACAGTTTTTACAAAAAAAATTAAAAACGTTATATTGTCCCAAAAAATTACCGTAATTTTTAACATTCAATACTTAAACTAATAACTTAATAATAAATAAACAGAGCTTTTTCTACAATTAAGTAATGCGTTTTTTTCAGTTATATGCTGCAAACTTGTCGAAAAAAGCCAACGAATTGAAAAGGGAAAAAAAGAAAAGCGATTTGCTGTTATTTCAAATGCTTCCTCCCAGTGTTGCGACCCAACTGAAGCAAACCAGACAAGTAGGTTTTAACTAACTAACCAAATTAAAAACAAAAATAATTCATTTTAATGGTTTTCTAGGTACCTGCCGAATATTATGCGTCCGTCACAGTGTATTTTAGTGATATAGTTGGGTTTACGGAAATTGCAGCCATCAGCACACCACTGGAGGTGAAAATCCGAATTTTTCTTTTTTTCCGGGTAATAATCCTTCTAATTCAACCAATTCCAGGTGGTAACATTCTTAAATAAAATCTACAAGCAGTTTGACTCTCGTATTGAGTGTTATGATGTGTACAAGGTGGAAACTATTGGCGATTCTTATATGGTGGCTTCTGGACTGCCCGTAAAAAATGGTATTTTTGCAACAAAATCGTATAATAATAAAATCGAATCAGCTGATTATTTTGCACATTTTCAGGCAATAAGCACGTATCGGAAATAGCCAGTATGGCGTTGGATCTACTTGCAGGCTCCAAGCATTTTAAAATCCCGCACAGAAAATCCGAAAAGCTTCAAATTAGGTGAGATTTTATCGAAAATAGTTCATATTTTTAGTTATCAAAGCGAAGAATGTCGTAAATTTGAGGAGTTATTTATGATGAAAACATGTTTTTGGTAATGCATCCAAATTAAAGAGATTTTTCGTTTCAATTCGTCAAATGAGTTTTTGGAAAATTTTCACTTTTATCTTGAATAATTTATTAGATCTGGAGCCCATACAGGGCCAGTAGTGGCTGGAATAGTTGGGTCTAAAATGCCAAGATATTGCCTATTTGGAGACACCGTAAATACAGCTTCGAGAATGGAATCGACGGGTGTAGGTAACACATATTTTTTTATAAGGCAAATAAACTGGTTTTTTCTCTTACTATTAGATTAAATTTCCATTGCCTGAAATTACCGCGAAAACTAATAAAACAATACTTTCAAAAAACCGCTTCAAATAACTTTTTTTAATTTAATCATTTTGCTGGTTTTGAAAATGTAAACTAGGTTTATTACTGGAAGCTTTTCAGGTCTTTTATTTGAGTTTAATGCTTAACTCCTCAAAACTCCTGTACGAGAGAAGCTTGTAGTCTCCGGCTTTAATAGATTTGGTTTAAATGTTTCATAACAATATAGTTTATTCTGAGAAATACTATCAAGGAAACACTGATTTCAGTTTTACAAATTAAACTTACTTTTACGACCAACCAAGTCTTTAATATTCAAACTGCCCAATGTGTAAATATACGATCAACTTAGAAGTAAAACATGTTGCTTATGAGTGAGCGCCATGCACAAGCAACAAATACAATATAAATGTTTACAAACACACGCTTGAAATCGACTTTTGCGATGTTTTCCATCCATTGGATGTGCCTGAAAATACTCTTGGGCGCAAATCTAAAAAGTGTTTAAAAAGTACCATTCTTGGGGGACATTTTGTGGAAACTCATTCGAATTCATCAAAATAACATTTCAGCATCAAAAATCCATATAAGCCTCGAAATGAAAAAAGCCCTGGATGCAATTGGCGGGTACAAGATCGAAGAACGCGGACTAGTGGAAGTGAAAGTAACTACTCCCCATCGGATGAGGCAAATTTAAAACCAAATTTTCAAACGTTTTAGGGTAAAGGACTGATGGAAACGTTCTGGTTAACCTGCAAGGAAGGAGTTACTCAGAATACTGTTGAGATTGAAGCTCCTTCGTATTTTCCGGTAGGTTTCCATGAGCTTTTGAATTGATTAACAGAGACAGTAAATTTTTTAGGAAGACGAAGATATGGAGCCGGTGTTTATTAAAAGGTTGAAAGACAAAAATTACTTTTAATTTATAATCCAACACCCATAGATTGAATGTTAAATGTTTGCGGCTTTTCATGAATCAAATATCTACTATTTTCGTCTTAATTAGGGCATAGTTAGCATAGCGAATTTTTCGAAATCTGAAAATGTGCTTCATTTTATAACAAGTCTATGTTGTATTTATTAAACCTATATTAGGTGCCAATGTATTTACCTAATTGACGTGGTATACTTGATGTTCAATGTTCATTATCTATATATAAGTTTTACAGTTTTTATATAAATGTAATAATGATCCAAACTAGTACTCGGAGGAAAGGACTCGAATAATGCTTTATTAAGGACACATAAAATATTTTTAATTACGTGTTGAGTATAAATGGATATAATAAAAATGTAAATAAAAATTTAATTCGCCCACTTGGTTCTATTACGGGTTCCTGTCGTTGGCGCACGTCGGAGTCAAAAATTCATGATGATCCAAATAGTTGCCCAGAAGTCTTTTAAGCTCAGCATTCTCTTTGCGAAGTCGCAATACTTCATCACAAATCGTCCGGCGATCTAAAACCTGAACCTTCTAGGCATTTCGTTAAAATTGGACGGTTCATCCAGTAAAAACCTTTTAAAATTTCGTGATATTTCTTCAGGCCTTCCAATAGAGCATTCCAAACTCTCACACGGTCTTCGCCGAAATTTTGCCTGAACTTTTCCCAGTAGGTTTTAATGTCACGCTCTGTTAAATATCTGGATATGGTTAATCGTTTTTTCTCTAATCTGGCTCCAGTGGTAGGAACTCTGGACAAAAAAGCATAAAGAAATTAGTGACCCGCTTAGTCTCTATTTAGTGTCTAAAGTTTACCCGACTGTTCGCACATAATAAGACGCAACAAACTCCTTTAAAGCCCTTAATACATAAACAGGACTAATCACCAAAGGGTGCCGAAACTGGCAACCGGATAAGTCAGCTAATCGCATGCCGGACATTTTCCTTTTGGATGAAACCGCCTTCACTTTATCCTTGGTTTTATCTGCAAAACTAACATTTTTACAGTTTTGCCTACATTCTTATTTTAAGCGACTTACTATTGCTCCAAACCAGCCACTCCGCAAATATCTTCAATGGCCTCATGTTCAGACGCCTCAGATACAGAATCTGGTTCCTCTGCCAGATCTTCAGTGTTAACCAATTGGGAAATAATAGAACCAATCACTACATCAGGCTGGCGAATGGCGTCAATAACATCGTCCAGTTCTGGTATGTACAAATTTGAGGTATCTCCAAATCCTACAGAGGCAAAGTGTACTTGAAATAACTTTGAAAAAAAATTTATTCCATTAAAATGAGGAGAATGTTCTGATGGGAAAAATCGGATTGTTTTCATACTGGAGATATTGTGACTATTTCGATATAATTTGTTGAGGAAATCGAACTATTTCCTTTAAAAAAATCATTATTTTTGCCTCTTCGTTTGATATCAGCAGATTCTTTTTTAACTTCTCTTCGCCCTTTAATGTCTATGAAGAAATGCATCTACTGCATCTTCCTTTGCTACAAATTTCCTATTCTTTAGTCTATGGTTATCATAAGTTGTTTCTTTTGAATGCAGATATACAGATTTGTTTAACTCTGACTTGGAAAACTTACTAGAAAAAATTGATGAAATTTGAGATCCGGCTGAAGTCCTACTATCAATACGAGAAGCCGGACTTCCCATTGATCCTTGGCAAACCGGACAAAATGTGTATGGTTGAAAATGTTTAAACAAAACGTTGATATAGTCGATGCCTTGAATTCCAATCGCCTAAGAAAAAATAATAAAAGAAGCTTCAGTTTTCGGGGAACAAAATTGAAAAATTTACGGTATAATTAAAGTGTGCAGGTATACTTTTTACGTAGAAATGTTTGAAAATCAATATTCTTAATAAAAATTTCCATTCCCTAAGGCACAAAAAATAATGTCCCCTCAAAACCAGGAAAAGTACCACAAACAGCGTGTTATTTAACTTTTAGCCTTTTACATTTTTGAACCTTAGGTAAATGAAACAACTCACAGCAAAAACATTATCCAATCGGACGATATTTTTCTGATCGTCCGTGTATCCCTTCAGGAGCTCTTTCAGGCGTTTTTCAGCCAAAAATCCCGATTTGTCCGATATTCGCGTCAATATGTGCTTCAATACCTTCATGTAGTTACTGTTATCCTGCAGATTCGAATCTAGCGATTCACTATCTTGGAAGATGGTATGGACGGAGAGTATTTGTCCTACTGATCTCGACTCTATAGACTTGCCATCTATGACAACAAAATTCATATGAAACCGAAACGAAGTTTGGGTTAGTTAGCGCGAATAAATTGTGACCTAAATGGGGACAAATTTGTATGTGATAATCTCAGGTACCCTTAGAACCGGTCTCACACCTATTAGCTCTCATCAGCTGGGTTTAGCCGGAACCAGAGGTACCTGAGTTTAGCACGTCTTAAAAATTCATTGCTCTACTCTACAATAATGAATTGATGTTTTACCGTGTAGAAACTCTGCAGGCACATTATTAACAGCCAACCTGTAACTCGCCAAAGCCTTTTTGTCGACGATAAAATTCTGTGGTGGATCCCATTCGAGTCCCATCTGTTGCTCGTAAAGGATTTTATCGGTGTCCAGAATTTTTTTCAAAACTGCCAAAGTGCGGTTTTTATTCATTTCCCATAGCATGTGGAACTTCTCGTCATTTACGTGGGCAAAGTGATCAGCTTTGGCTTCTACCTGTGTAAAATCCCTTGTCTGTTCAATGCTAATAATTTCAAAATATTCCTGGGTTTCAGTCAATTTAATTGTTTATTATTTAAAATGTTACAAATACGTTTCGGTGTCTTTCTCCACCATCATCAGTTTGTGTGTCTAGTTGTTTCTACCTTCACATTTGACTGGTTATTTAAATAACCAGTCAAGAAACAACTAGACACACAAACTGATGATGGTGGAGAAAGACACCGAAACGTATTTGTAACATTTTAAATAATAAACAATTAAATTGACTGAAACCCAGGAATATTTTGAAATAAATTAAAGTACAGTCAGGAAAATATACACAACAATGCTAATAATCAAAGATTAAGTGCTTCTTACGTCGATGATGGATTTATGCAACTTCTTTATACTCTCGGACAGCTTTTTAATTTTATTTGACATGCTGGATTCGTACTCAGAAATCTTCGTTCTCAGGCTGTTGATCACGTCTTGCAATTTGTTCATTCTCCTCTTCTGCTGGGATTTTATTATAATGTTTTCATCCTCCCTCTTCTTCAGGATCTGATAGTTATAATCCAGCTTCTCACTGTTAAGCAATGCCAGAGCTTTGATTTTCTCCAGTTCTCTTTGAAGCTCTTCTATGTCGTTCTCTAACTTAATTTTGGTCTCTCTAAAATGCTCCTACAATTTCGTTTTTAAAGACTCAAGGTTTGACTGATTTACCAAACCTGAAAGTCCATTCTCAGTGACTCCATTCTTTGGTTAAACTCCTCAACTTGCTCAAACTTTGCCTTGCTATTGGATATTTCTTGGTTTTCACGCTTTCTAAACAGCTCTTCCCATTTCTTATCGGTCACTTCAATTAGCGCTTCTCTCTCATGCTGTATTACATTTTCCAGTATATTGAGCTCTTCTCGATATGCGCGCCTCATAAACGATATCTGCATCAGTTGAGCATATAAGGTTCAAGTAGTAAGTCAGTCACGAGTATTGGTAAGTCATTGTATTATTAAAATACCGAACTTACCTGCTTTTCAATTCTTTGTGATAGAGTGTTGATATCTTCCATTTGCTTTCTTTGATCTTTAGCGAATTGTTTGTCAGCATTTCGCAGCTCCTCATTCAACATCGCAATTATTCCATCCTTTTGGCTGATCAACAAATCACATTTCTCCTTTTGTTCCATGATAGCTTCGTTTATTTGCAGAGGATCGTTTTGGCGCTGAATTGACTGAAATTTTTCTTTTATTGAAGGTTTTTAACTCTAAAATAGCTTGGAACAAGTCAGCTTCTAATAATTTTAATATATGGTTCTCTGTACAATTTTATTTAATAATCATTACCGCCCATTTGTTTGCAATGTTGTTGAATAGCTCACTAGCGCCCTGCGCTTCTTCATCTAATTGTTCGTAAATCTTTTCTTTGTTTAATCCTTCTGATTCTCTTCTGTCCACTTCTCTGGAATCATTCGCCACTCTTACGTTTGTAATATATTCTTCACCTGCAAGTAGCCAGTGAAATTTAGCTTATTTGTTAATTTGAATAAAATAATATATTGATCAGATTGTCGGGGTCGTGAGCAAAACTGTTTTTGTAACAACAGATGAGTGTCTGCAGAAAACATAGATCAAGAAAAACTATAAAAGAAAACATGTTTTAATTTACCTTCTATTAGAAATTTTTCCAATAATTCCACACTTTTCTTTAACTGAGTTTGAATTTCGTTAGTTTGCTCGTCGTCTTTCACCAATTTGTCTACCTGTTGAACAGTTTGCTTGCTACAACAATAATATTCTAAGTACATGTTGAATGAAGGCTAATTTCGAATAAACAAGACTCATTTTCACTGGAAAAATTAAAATGTCCAATAAAAAGTTGAGTTTCTCTGCAGAGAATTGTGCCTACAACATTTGCATTAGCAGAACTGAGAAAAACTGGTAATTTTAACACTCTTTGTCCACAATAAATGAAAATATCAGACCTTTTCTTCAGGGCTTCCCATCTGCGCTCAATTCTTAACCGCCTGGCCAACTTGCGCTCATTCGGATCAGAAGAAGTAACTTGCGGTTCAAGATCTTCAATTATGTCTGTACTTCTTCTTGAAGACATTTTTAGCGTGAAAATTATATACGAAAACTGTTTAGGCTGTTCTTTCGTATTGCAATAAATTAAATTCGATCAATCAATTTCTAAGCTCGTCATAGCAACCAACCAATCCCGTCACAATATTATATACCAGAAAGCCAATAAAACCGGTAGTTTAATTAAGTGGTAATTAATAATTAATTTGGGTAGTTAGAAGTTTTATGCGTTTGTAGAAAATATTTTCAGGTACGGAAGTGTTCACTCGGTGCGTGCGTGCTCGAGATGTGCGGTCAGATATGGAATGCTCATCGAATTCGTCTCCCGGCACAAGCTGACAATGCTTAAGTCCGCTGGCAACTCTGTAGGTTTGTACTTGAAGCTTTTGACAGCCGAACAGGATTTGTAAAATTTCTTCGATAGTAGTGAAAATGGCGGTAGGTACTAGTTTTTATTTTGAATTTTTATTCCTAATTCATCTTAATAAAGAAACTAGGAAAATTGTAAAGTTTTTCACCGAAAACGAGGAAACATTTGGACCTATTTATTCTATTTCATATTTTTTAGCTGGGACTTGGGAAATTTTCTCCAATTACATGTTTTTACGTGTAGTGTAGTAACATCAGTAAACTAGCTATTTTATTGTCGATTTCCTAAACCACATAAAATTACATGTTTCTTTAACAATTTAGGTGATAAACTGTACATTTCTTAAGTTGCAACAAGATTACATTTGTGGCGAAAAATCTAACCTAACATTTTGCTTTTATTGCAGCCCGCTACAACTACCAAAAAGGAGAAGAAGGAAGTAAAGGATCAGTCCAAAAATGTAATGCGGGACTTGCATATTCGCAAACTATGCCTAAACATCTGTGTAGGCGAGAGTGGAGACAGGCTCACCAGAGCCGCCAAGGTAAGACATCTAGCAGCAGATTTTCCCCGGAAAACTGAAATTGGGCTCGGTGTTTCTGTATACTTACATCAACTCATTTTTTCCAGGTACTGGAACAGCTCACCGGTCAACAGCCGGTGTTTTCAAAGGCTAGATACACTGTCAGGTCCTTCGGCATTCGTCGTAATGAAAAAATTGCTGTTCATTGTACCGTAAGAGGTGCCAAGGCCGAAGAAATATTGGAAAGGGGCTTAAAAGTTCGAGAATACGAGTTGAGAAGAGACAATTTCTCAGGTATGTCTATTTTGCAAGGTTGAGTTTTTAAACATGTTTTCATAGAGCGTTTGTTACAGTAAATTATATAGTCTCTAATTATCAAACACATAATGTTTTGGCTAATTTTGCAATCTGAGGTAAATCCTTTTATATCTTTGGATTTTCGTCGAAATATCGAGATTCCTATATTTTTTCTCTTGTGCGCTTCAAAATCTGTTACCTAAAAATGTTGTTTTTTTAATGTGTTAAGCGTCTGGAAACTTTGGGTTTGGTATCCAAGAGCATATCGACTTGGGTATTAAGTATGACCCGAGCATAGGAATTTACGGTTTGGACTTCTACGTCGTGTTGGGAAGACCCGGATTTAATGTAGCACATAGAAGGAGGAAACAAGGTAAAGTTGGTTTCCCCCACCGACTTACCAAGGAGGATGCTATGAAATGGTTCCAACAGAAGTACGACGGAATCATTTTAGGTAGCAAAAAATAAGTTAATAAACTTATAAGATTTTGCTCATCAATTATCTTTTTTTTGCCTTTGAAATCACCGAAATTACCAACGTCCTTCCGTTTCCTACATTAACATTTTGTCTTTTCCGTAATTTCGTTAATGAAGTCCTGTTTAGTGGTGTCGTTCAATACGAACGTCTCATTTAATTGTGCTGAAAGAGTTACAGCATTTATTTGAGTGTAGTTCTTGCATATGTAAGTTTTACTGTGAAACTAAATTTCTTTATTGCCGGTCACTGTCCAATTAAAGATTAATCTACGAATTTTTCTCCGTGAAGTTCTGCATGTAGAGGTTTACAAAGGTTTGTTCAGGTTCTTCCCCAAAATAATTAACTGCCGAAATTTATAACAAATGCAACTACTCAAGTCGTACTATTTTCAACAGACGGTCGCTACAGTTAATTTAATTGTTCCAATAAAATTTCCGATTATTTTTTTGTTTGTATTTCTCAGAGTAAACATTTTAAATTAGGAAAAGGAATTCAGTGGCCCTGGTTGAACAGGCAAGATTTTAAAACACTAAATTAGTTGCAGTTTTTTAATTGCTTAAATGTTGGTATTAATTTCAACAATAATTACGGGTGTACTTCTTTAAGTGGCTTCTTTCCGAATAAGATATTTAACATTTTTAAGCATATTCATTTTTAATCAAATCGGCAGCTTTTTCCCCGACCATCATTACGGGTGTACTGGTATGTCCCGATATGGGGTAAGGAATTACTCCAGCGTCTACTACTCGTAAATTGCTGATTCCATGAACTTTGAGCTCTGAACTCACTACGGAAGTTTCCGAGTCATTTCCCATTCTGGTACTTCCCACCGCATGAAGACCCTGAAAATTATTTCCATTCCTTTAATCTATAAGGAGTATTTTTGATTCGGTACAGTATTGAATAAATCCTGGAGTCATTGGAATATCTCGCAAACCGTCGTTTTCTTTGTTACAGAGTAAAATAAATCGTTTTTTTTATATACTTACGGCAGATGTAAGATATTGAATGCTGCAAATCCACCAGTCTTTTGAAAGCTTTTCATAATCTGCATCACAATCTGGAAGATCTAAAATAATCGGTTCGATTCCCAAACGTTGAAATGCTGTGGTGTTTTCTAAACTTCTAACAATTTCCACTGCTTTGTACAGCGTTTCTAAATCGTCAGAATCAGAAAAATACTTCGGGTTAATCGAAGGAAAATCTCTGGGATCTGCTGATGCTAAAGTAATTTCTCCAACGGATTTTGGTTGCAATAATACTATAGCCATGCTAATATCGGAATATGTGTTCAAAACGTCGAATACAGCAGTATATGATGCATTTGTGTACCTTAAAAGTTGTGATGTTTGTTGTTGAACATGGTTTTTCTGTTTCTATTAAAACTCACATTTCTCCGTGAGTGGGGCCATTACTTGGAGGTCCTGAAAGCAATATTTCGATATCCGCCGCCTCACTTGTGTTTCCGTTAACATTGTAGAATGTTATTGCTTGAAATGATTCAGCAATCGTAAGTGGCCGTTTTTTGTTGTCCCATAATTCCAAATTTTCTAACATGGTATTGTTATAAAACGTATAGTTGGACCTGAAATTATTGATAATTGAGATTTCAACCCTTACTGCATGACTTTTACAGACCAGTAAAATTTTGATTGTTTAATGCTCTACTACAAATTTAATATTATACACCAAAGAACAAAACCTTAAAAACTATATGGCAAATTATCTAAAATGGTAAGAATGGTGTAATAAAAGAACATTTTATTGCCTGTCCAACTGGTGAATTTTATCGGACTATAAACCTGCAAAACTGGGTAGTTTTAAATTTGCAAGCTATACACTGAAATACAATACAAAAATGGAGTTTTTTTTTCAATCGTGCGAACAGCTCAGAAAGCTAAAACGAAAAATACTGGTATTTCAACTGCGAGAAATGCAAGCGGAGTTTATCTCAGTGTCTATATGACTGTCTCAGTCGATATCATGGATAAAAATTGTGACCATGCAAAAACTGCGTAAACTAAACCAATTTTATTTTTTGTTCTGGAAGGTCTACTGTGGTCTAACGAACCATCTTACTTACATTATTGTTGTATAACTTACCTGTAAAATATTCCTTCATAATATGCATGATCCATTAAATGTTTGCCCACCGGTAAGTCCACTATGGTGTCGATATTATATTTATCAAGTTCCTCCTTTGGTCCAATGCCCGAAAGCATCAATAATTGAGGAGAATTGAATACTCCAGCAGATAGAATAACTTCCTTTCGAGCAGTCGCGCTATATTTCGTTCCATTCTTCCAAAACTCAATGCCAGTGGCAACTTTGTCAGAAATAAGAATTTTAGTCGCCAACGACTCCAAACTGACCACCAGATTTGTACGATTTAATATGGGCCGGATGTAGGAGTGGGCAGTGCCTGAACGCGTCTTATTGTCCATCAATGCCTGGACTCTACTGACAACAAACTGATCTGCCCCATTATAATCTCCTTCAGTTTTTCCTAACTCTATAAAAGCGTTTATCATTTCTTCTGTCTAAAACAACAGCAATGAATCTTGGTATTAATGTTTTGGGATATGTCACCGTTCTTTAAATGTTCAAGTTGTTCAAATGTCTTACCAAAATAGGAGTATCTTCCGCCACATTTACATGCACGGGTCCATCATATCCATGATAATCTTCGTCAATGTCAACTGAAAAATCTGCCGACTCCATTTTTTCAAAATAAGGCAAGCAATCTTCGTATGACCATCCGTCGTTCCCCAGCTCGACCCATTTATCGTAATTTTTAGAGTTACCACGAGTATTCACGTCTCCATTTACAGAGCTAGAGCCGCCGATTACTTTACCTCTGTAATATGGTCTTGTTCTGTCAGTATTAGCTGAAATAAGAGATTTAGGGTTGTATTTAATGGATAAAGAATCTTTGCTGTATACCTAGAAAAGCGTCCGTTTGTGGGGTAGTGTAATATCCCCAATCGCAGCTTGAGCTTAGCATATAGGAGTATAGTCCAATTACTCGAGATATTACCGGATCTTCCGCTCCAGCTTCCAGCAATAATACTGTAAAGTTCTCAACTTCAGTTAGTCGATTCACTAAAACTCCACCAGCTGAACCGGAGCCCACAAGTATAAAATCGTACGTTCCATAATCTGAAATTACATTTGGGTCATATAACATCCAACTAAATGCATACTGGAACATTATTACACAGAATCAATTGAAACCTTCTTAACAACTAATTTTTCTATTAAATTGGAATTCAATCTTACCCAACGTGCTATTAGAGTCGGTTGCATTGCCAAAGAATTCATCATTATTAGTACGTGACACATAAGATTCCGTATCGTTGATAAAACTCAAAATTTCGTCCGCAAATTCTTCAAACTCTGCATTTTCGGTAACTGTTTCAGAAAGAAAAAGCGCCAATAAACAGAATATTCTTACGCAGAATTGGTATGACATCTTGAATTCAATATCAAACAGTTTCGGTAGCGAAAGTCTTATTTATATTCCCAAAATTAATAAATATTTGCTTAAAATTATATTGAGTACATTGGCATCTGCAGAAACTTACAGATAACATTGTTTGACTGATCAGATATGACTTCCAAATCGTAACAGTTAACACTCCTGGACAAAGATAATTATTATTTTTTTTGAGTGGTAAAGGACCAACTTGGGTTCCAAAATGTAACCTTACGAATAAACAAATAATCCTTCCAGATCAGGGCCTCCTCACCTGAAAATGGTACTCATACCATTTCATATCTGAGTATGAAATAGTTTGAGTCTAAACGGTTAAGATATGCAAAACATGTATAAGTATACCATGTTTTTTAATTTTGACATCTTCATATGTAAAATTTTTTCAAGTCATGGTATCGAATAACCAAAATTTCTCTTAATTTCTGAATTTTCATTAAATGTGCCATAGTGGACCGTTTATTTGTAGATATTGACCAGCAAGTAATTTTTTTATGGCAAGTACCTCTTGCAATGGGTATTTGAAACTGAATTTCTCAGAAACGTTAAGAAATATCAATCTGATTCTTTCTTGGGCTTTTAGAGGAAGAAATAATTCGTTAGTTGTTCAGGTGCATGATCTATAATTTATCCAAGTTCAAAATAACTATTTTCTTTTCAATGGAACCTATATTTTTTGTTTTCTTGACTTTATTTGACATCTTATACTTAGTATTAAATCGCAGTATAATGCCAAATTAAATCAAGTAGAAAAGTAAGGTTTCCTTTAAAAAAGCAATTTTAATCAACTGAATAAATTTGAATTTTGATAATTTATAGAAAATGCACCTGAGCAGCTAATGCACACTATTGGACACCCTGTATAATGACAAAAACGCAAATTCTCAGAACTATAATGTTCTTTGTCTTCTTCGCGCGTGGCTAAGCTTAGGATTAGAGGTGCAAACATTAAGTCCTGGGGCTTTGATGTTTAAGCCTTTAGTGCATTAAATCTGTAAATACTTTTAGCAAAGACAATACCCGTAAACTATGCTTGTAATGCAATTGTATACATGAGAAAGCGTAGTATAAAGCATATTTGCTATGCATCTTGACTTATGAGAGGATTCTGACGCTACAACAATAAATAGATTAGATTACACTTAAACAGTGACCGTACTGTGAGCTGAGCGTATAGTGAGAATCAACCTTTATTCGTCTTGGACATACAACGTGTAACAAGTGTGTAACACAATTATTTAAGTTATTAATTATAATAAATTTTATTATTACATTTTAAAAAATGCTTTCTTCGACATGTAATAGTTTAAAAATAGTTATTATGTTCAAGAGTATTCATTCTTAATTAAATCGGCAGTTTTTTCCGCAATCATCATTATGGGAGTATTGGGATATCCTGATATTTGTTGAGGAATCACTCCAGCATCAACCACTCGTAACTTATCGATACCATGAACTTTGAGCTTTGAACTCACTACGTAGTTTTTTGTATCATTTCCCATTCTTGTAGTTCCAATGGAATGCAGACCCTAAGAATATTCACAATAATAAGTCATATCTTATATGCTTCATGTAATTTTATATTCATTTCAAGTGTTAAAAAATATTGTAGAAATACTAGAATGGAAATCTATAATAAAAAACCCTTACCGACTTCCAACAACACTTGTAAGGGATTTGAATCTCAAACGATTTGTTTTCTGGGTTAATGGATAGTAAAAAAGCGAGTAAAGAAAAAACTCAGTTTTAAGCAATAGTCTCGAAAACCTAAACCTTTTGAAAGCATTATTTTTTGTTACCTTTGCCTTTCATCAGTCATTTCATATCAATTCTTAGATATAAACAAATTTTTGAACGCTAAATAGGGCATAATGTGTGTATAATTTTCAAGGTGTTAAGTGCTTCAGTTGATGTTTTGCCCAGAGAATTTGCTAAATCTTTATCATTTTTCAGTTGCGTGGGTGAACAGGCAAGATTTTAAAACACTAAATTAGTTGCAGTTTTTTAATTGGTTAAATGTTGGTATTATTTTCAACACTAAATACGGGTGTACTCCTTTTCAATATAAGTGAACCTATAAAGTGTTTCTTTCCGAAAAATATATTTAACATTTTTAAGCATATTCATTTTTAATCAAATCGGCAGCTTTTTCCCCGATCATCATTACGGGCGTACTGGTGTGTCCTGATATGTGGTAAGGAATTACTCCAGCGTCTACCACTCGTAAATTGCTGATTCCATGAACTTTGAGTTCTGAACTCACTACGGAAGTTTCCGAGTCATTTCCCATTCTGGTACTTCCCACCGGATGAAGACCCTGAAAATAATTATTTTCATTCTTTTAATCTATAAGGAGTATTTTTAATTCTGTACAGGGTTGAACAAAAACCTGGAGTCATCGGAATATCTCGCAAACATCGCTTTCTTTGTTACAAAGTAAAATAAATCGTTTTTTTTTATATACTTACGGTAGTTGAAAGATATTGAATGCTGCAAATCCACCAGTCTTTTGAAAGCTTTTCATAATCTGCATCACAATCTGGAAGATCTAAAATGATTGGTTCGATTCCCAAACGTTGAAATGCTGTGGTGTTTTCTAAATTTCTAACAATTTCCACTGCCTTGTACAACGTTTCTATATCCTCGGAATCAGAAAAATACTTCGGGTTAATCGAAGGAAAATCTCTGGGATCTGCTGATGCTAAAGTAATTTCTCCAACGGATTTTGGTTGCAATAATATTATAATGAAGCAAATATCGGAATATTTGTTCAAAACGTCGAACACAGCCGTATATGATGCATTTGTGTACCTTAAACGTAGTGATATTTGTTGTTGAACATGCTTTTTCTATTTCTATTAAAACTTACATTTCTCCGTGAGTGGGGCCATTAGTTGGAGGTCCTGAAAGCAATATTTCGATATCCGCCGCCTCACTTGTGTTTCCGTTAACATTGTAGAATGTTATTGCTTGATATGATTCAGCCATCGTAAGTGGTCGTTTTTTATTGTCCCATAATTCCAAATTTTCTAACAGGGTATTGTTATAAAACGTATAGTTGGGCCTGAAATTATTGATAATTAAGATTTCAACCCTCACTGCATGACTTTTACAGACAATTGTACATATTTTGAGCTATTCGAGTTTTTCTTCCATAATGTATACCAGATACAGGTAAAAAACCTGTTTTTTTTTATCTATTTAGCTTAGCTTAGATATCTGTTTTTTCGACGTTTATTTAGAAACATGGTTTTTATCATCAGACTCAATTAAATCAGCTTCATTTTGTGCGATTTTGTTAATAATCGTCCTCAACTGTGTTAACAAAATCGAGAACATTGAAACTGTAAGAACCTCTAACGTATTAGACAGTAATATATCTATTTACTAACATCTTACTTACATTATTGTTGTACAACTTACCTGTAAAATATTCCTTCATAATATGCATGATCCATTAAATGTTTGCCCACCGGTAAGTCCACTATTGTGTGGATATTATGTTTATCAAGTTCCTCCTTTGGTCCAATGCCCGAAAGCATCAATAATTGAGGAGAATTGAATGCTCCAGCAGATAGAATCACTTCCTTTCGAGCAGTCGCGGTATATTTGGTTCCATTTTTCCAAAACTCAATGCCAGTGGCAACTTTGTCAAAAATAAGAATTTTAGTCGCCAGCGACTCCAAACTGACCACCAGATTTGTACGATTTAATATGGGCCGGATGTAGGAGTGGGCAGTGCCTGAACGCGTCTTATTGTCAATCAGTGCCTGGATTCTACTTACAACAAACTGATCTGCCCCATTATAATCTCCTTCAGTTTTTCCTAACTCGATAAAAGCGTTGATCATTTCTTCTGTCTAAAACAGCAGCAATAAAACTTGGTATTAATGTTTTAGGATATACTACCGTTCTTTAAATGTTTGAGTTGTTCACATGTCTTACCAAAATAGGAGTATCTTCCGCCACATTTACATGCACGGGTCCATCATATCCATGATAATCTTCGTCAATGTCAACTGAAAAATCTGCCGACTCCATTTTTTCAAAATAAGGCAAGCAATCTTCGTATGACCATCCGTCGTTCCCCAGCTCGACCCATTTATCGTAATTTTTAGAGTTACCACGCGTATTCACGGCTGCATTTATAGTGCTAGAGCCGCCCATTACTTTACCTCTGTAAAATGGTATTGTTCTGTCAGTATTAGCTGAAATAAGAGATGTGAGTTATATTTAATGAATAAAGAATCATTGCTGTATACCTAGAAGAGCGTCTGTTTGTGGAGTAGTGTAATATCCCCAATCGCAGCTTGAGCTTAGCATATAGGAGAATAGTCCCATTACTTGAGATATTGCCGGATCTTCCGCTCCAGCTTCCAGCAATAATACTGTAAAGTTATCAACTTCAGTTAGTCGATTCACTAAAACTCCACCAGCTGAACCGGAGCCCACAAGTATAAAATCGTACGTTCCATAATCTGAAATTATATTTGGGTCATATAAACATCCATATGTATGCTGGAACATTATTACACAGAATTAATTGAAACTTCTTAACAACTAGTTCTTCTATTAAATCGGATTCAGTCTTACCCAACGTGCTACTAGAGTCGGTTGCATTGCCAAAGAATTCATCATTATTAGTACGTGACACATAAGATTCCGTATCGTTGATAAAACTCAAAATTTGGTCCACAAATTCTTCAAACTCTGCATTTTCGGTAACTGTTTCAGAAATAAAAAGCACCAATAAACATAGTATTCTTACGCCGAATAGGTTTGACATCTTGAATTCAATATCAAAGAGTTTCAGTAGCGAGAGCTTTTTTATATCCCCAAAATTAAAAAATATTTATTTAAAATTATATTGAGTACATTGGCATCTGCAGAAACTCACCGATAACATTGTTGGGCTGATCAAATATGTTTAACACTTAACACTCCTGGCCAAAGATAATAATAATTATTTTTTCCAATCCGTAAAGTTCCAAACTGTAACCTTACGAGAAAACAAATAATTCTTCCATATCTACTTCTTTCTTCTCCCTGAAAATGGTACTTCATACCATTTCATATCTTAGTATAAAATAGTTTGATTGAGTTTAAACGGTTAAGATGTTCAAAAATATATAAGTATACCATGTTTTCTTACTTTTGACATCTTTATATGTAAATTTTTTTCAAGTCATGGTGTCGTGTAACAGCACTGCCGACTTCCGCTTTAATCGTTATCAATTAAATAACCCCCCAAAATTTCTCTTTATTTCTGAATTTTCATTAAATGTACAATCATCCATAGTGGACCGTTTATTTGTAGATATCATTGACCAGCAAGTATTTTTTTTATGGCAAGTACATCTTGCATATATCAATATCATTATATCAATCTGATTCTTTCTTGGGCTTTTAGAGGAAGAAATAATTCGTTAGTTGTTCAGGTGCATTACCTATAATTTATCCAAGTTCAAAATAAACTATTTTCTGTTTTAATGGAAACTATATTTTTTGTTTTCTTGACTTAATTTGGCAGCTTATGCTTAGTATTAAGTCGCAGTATGAAATGCCAAATTAAATCAAATAAAAAAGTATGGTTTCCTTTAAAAAGCAATTTTAATCAACTGAAAAAAAATTAATTTTGATAATTTGTAGAAAATGCACCTGAGCAGCTAATGGACACCCTGTATTATGACAAAAACTCAAATTCTCAGAACTATAATGTTTTTTGACTTCTTCGCGCGTGGCTAAGCTTAGGATTGGAGGCGACAACCATAGAGAAAGTAAAAAGAGACACCCTATATATAGATTTGTGTTACTACTAACACGGATAATTGCCTTAGTTGATTTAATTGGATATTGAATTTTCCATTATATTTTTTCTTGAACTTAGAGAGGTGGGTAAACTAAAAATAATGAAAAACTTAAACAGCTTTCGTTAATTACCTAGGTACTTTATTATTATTATTATTGTCCACGGGAGTGAAATATGACTTCTCACTAGGGAAATGGAGTAAATGATGGCGACTTCTCAGGTTAATAGTAAAAAAATCATATTATTGGCCCAATTAAGCAAATAGCTAAATTGCAGCGTAATCTCAAACAGCCAATATTTTGCAAATTACTCCCTTATCATAATTTAATTGTACTGCTAAAACAAAGCATGTTTTAAGCTCTTGTATGTCTTCATATTGTCGCTAGTATTATATCTAAAATGTGCAAGGTTCTTTGTGAAATGTACTTAAGAGTTAATATTTTATATTTAGTGGAAATTGTGCAAAATATTTACTGAAAGCACAAAATCAATTTATCCTCAATATTAACAAAGGCTTAAGATAAAACACCTTTCTTATGTGGAGTGTAAATAGCACTGAATTATTTTGTTTGATGCTTTTTAGTTTATCGTTTAGCATGCTTCGAGTTCTTCAGCTGGACATTTTGCGCATTTGCCTTTTATGCAGATATTTAGTTACTGTTATTATTATAATCGGCTATGTAAATTGTTATCGTTTGTTCATATATCAATCTCAAAGTCATCATCAAGGAATAAAATAAACATACTAAGATCCTGTTAAGGATGCGAGCAAATTGAAACTATTACAAGTCACGACCTGGACTGATTAATGATCTGCCATTAAGGCATCTTTTTAATCACATGTCAGGCTATGAAAGTTTTATAAAAATGGGGGAGCCATAGGTGAGCGAGTTTTCGTCGTTTTAATGCTGGGTGTAAAGGTAAGCAGTCACAAATCATGGCACGGCTTGAATCTGGACCTGCCATTTGAGTAGCTTTTTTCCTCAACATTTCAAGGTTTCAAAAGTTAAAATTTATCGAAATAAAACAGAAGATTAATCGGAAAGTCGTCGTCAAAATCAAATCACGTTTTCCGTAGCTTCACATTGATGCGAGCGAAGAAGCATTCAGAAATGATGGCTTGGCTTGAATGTGAGTCTTCCATTTAGCCAGCCTTTACACAAAAATCAAGCTTAAATGATTCAATATTTGATAAAACTCGAATAAACGACGATGCGATGTCTAATGCGTCCCATCATCTGATTTGTTTATCTTTGACTGTTTTGTTTACGCCCATCATCCAAACAAGTTTGAACGTGAAACTTTCTACAAAATAGTGAACAATAAAAAAACTGAAATCGCACAGCAATTACTCATCTAAGGGGCTATCGAGCAAACGATTATGAATCATGTTGGTGCTGTAAAGTTTTGATATCGCTTGAGTTTTTTCAAAAAGATGACTGAATATTCAGTTTATTACAGGCAATGAACGAAATCGTTCCGCAGCCCTTCGTGTCCTGTGAATCGCATCTTTAGATGGAAAATGTAGGAAAATTGTGGCCCTTAAAGCAAGTGCGGAAATTTATCCTACATGCTAACTGCGGGATTAAAGTTTTCTATTCGGAGTCGACTTACATTGTGTGTACTGTGAACTTTTTGAGGGTTAATGGGTAAAGGGATGGGGCGCTAGCTTGCAGAAAGGTGGTAAGAATGATTTCGGATCTATAAATCCGTTAGTTTGAACTGAGTTTAGTTTTTCAAAAAGCAACTGAAGTTTTATGGATTCTTTATATTTCTCTCTCTTTACTTTGCTGATTTCAAACAAATTAGCTTTGGACAAATTTCCTCCTATAGTAAACACATTTTTTTCTTTCTTTCCAGGTGGCAAGATGCAGCTTTCGGTAAGTTTGACATTACTTTTGATGTAAAGCCTTTAGTACCATATTGTTGACGTGTATTTTATGATATGTTTGCATTTGCAAGTAAAAAAGTAATTTAATGTTCTACGCCGAGTATTTTAAAGAATTAATCGAATTAGTATTATCTTTTCACGTTTCTTCTTCTTCATCATCTAAACATCTATTAACGGACACCGATGTTTTTCGTGGAATCGATCAGATTAAATTGAGCGTGAGCGCCAGTTGACTGTATAATATGAAGACTATCTCAAATTGTCGACCGTGAGCGGATTGTGACCGTACTGTGAGCTGAGCGCCTAGTGTGAATCAAGAATCAACATTTATTTGTCTTGGACACACAACGTGTAACAAGTGTGTAACAGAATACATTATTTAATAAATAAAAAAATTACTTATTTTTAATAATGCTTGCTTAGACACACGAAATAATTAAAAAAAGAGTATTATGTTCAAGAGTATTCATTCTTAATTAAATCGGCAGCTTTTTCCGCAATCATCATTATGGGAGTATTGGGATGTCCTGATATTTGTTGAGGAATCACTCCAGCATCAACCACTCGTAACTTATCGATACCATGAACTTTGAGCTTTGAACTCACTACGGAATTTTTTATATCATTTCCCATTCTTGTAGTTCCAATGGAATGCAGACCCTGAGAATATTCACAATAATAAGTCAGGTCTTACATGCTTCATGTAATTTTATATTCATTTCAAGTGTTAAAAAAAGTGTAGAAATACAAAACAATTAAAGCTATTTCAATTAAAATTGAAATCAATTCACTTGCTCCATTTGTCTAGACGATGATTAGATACTTACCGCAGTTGTTAGATATTGCATGCTGCAGATCCACCAATCCTTTGAAAGTTTTTCATAATTTTCATCGCAATCTGGAAGATCTAGAATGACTGGTTGAACTCCCATACGCTGAAACGCTGTGGTGTTTTGTAAATTTATAGCGATTTCCACTGCTTTGTATAATGTTTCCAAGTCATCGGGATCAGAAAAATAATTCGGGTTAATCAAGGGGAAGTCCCTGGCATCTGCCGATGCTAAAGTCACTTCACCAATGGATTTAGGTCGCAGAAAATATAGAACCAAAGCGAAGTCGGAATATTCGTCCAAAACGTCGAAAGCTTGCGCGTAAGTGGAGTTTGTGTACCTTGAAAAGCATTAGGATTTATATTGGCAAATAAATGTCAGGATAAAAATAAGTTCTTAAGTTCACTTAAAATACTTACTGTTTTCCGAAACTGGGGCCATTATTGGGCGGGCCTGAAATCAGTATTTCAATATCTGAAGTATCGCTAGTATTTCCAGCTACATTATAAAAAGTGATTAGTTGGCATGTAATGGCCTCAGTGAGCGGTCGTTTATTGTGATACCAAAGATCCAAATTTTCCAGGAAAGTATTGTTGTAAAACGTATAGTTTGTTCTGAAACATATTCAAACCATAACTAAAGAGCGCCTGTAATTGTTCAACTTACCTATAAAACATTCCTTGATAATAAGCCTGATCGCTAAAATATTGTCCCACTGGTAAGTCAACGATGGTGTCAATACCATGTTTGTCCAGTTCCTCCTTTGGGCCAATCCCAGACAGCATCAAAAGTTGAGGAGAATTGATTACTCCAGCAGATAGAATCACTTCCTTTCGAGCAGTCGCGCTATATTTGGTTCCATTTTTCCAAAACTCAATGCCAGTGGCAACTTTGTCAGAAATAAGAATTTTAGTGGCCAGCGACTCCAAACTGACCACCAGATTTGTACGGTTTAATATGGGCCGGATGTAGGAGTGGGCAGTACCTGCGCGCGTATTATAATCCAACAACGATTGAACTCTACTTACAACAAACTGATCTGCCCCATTATAATCTCCTTCTCTTTTTCCTAATTCTATAAAGGCGTTTATCAGTTCTTCTGTCTAAAACCGCAATAATAAAAGTTGATATGGATGTTTGGAGATATTCTTATTAAATTACATGTTTTCCGTGTTAGTTTAAAATTTTCGTACAAGCGTATTTTAAATATTTGAATTTGTTCAAATGTCTTACCAAAATAGGAGTATCTTCCGGTATATTTACATGCACAGGCCCATCATATCCATGAGCATTTTTATCAATATCGACTGAAAAATCAGCCGTTTCTATTTTTTTAAAGTATGGCAAACATTCCTCGTAGGACCATCCATCGTTTCCCAGTTCTACCCAGTCATCGTAATTTTTTGAGTTACCGCGTGTATTGATCACCCCATTTATAGTAGTTGAGCCCCCCAGTGCTTTGCCCCTGTCATACGTTCCTTTTTTGTCAGTATTCGCTGCAATTAAGGATTTTAATCAATTTCATTGATCAAAAACATTTCGCATATACCCAGGAAACTGTTGGCTTGCGGAGTAGTGTAATATCCCCAATTACACTTTGAACTGAGCAAATAGGTGTAAAGTCCAATTACTTTAGATATAACGGGATCTTCTGATCCAGCTTCCACCAGTAAGACAGTGAAGCTTTCAACTTCAGTTAGTCGGTTTACTAAAACTCCACCAGCTGAACCGGAACCCACTATTATAAAGTCATACGTCCCAAAATCTAAAAAACATAGGAGATTTTAAATGTAAAATACATTACTTCCAATGTGTAACTTCTTTGCGTAGTCCAGGTGGAAATCTATTATAAAAAACCCTTACCGTCTTCCAACAAAGCTGGTTTTCTGGGTTAATGGATGGTTATAAAAACGAGTAAAGAAAAAACTCAGTTTTGAGCAGTGGTCTCGAAAACCTAAACCTTTTGAAAGCATGATTTTTTTGTTATCTTTGTCTTTCATCATTCATTTCATATCAATTCTTAGATATAAACAAATTTTTGAACGCTAAATAGGGCAGAATGTACATATAATTTAATTAAGGTATTAAGTGCTTCAGTTGATGTTTTTCCCAGAGACTTTGTTAAATCTTTATCATTTTTCAGTTGGTTATCAGCATCCAGTCTGTTTGCAACAGCTCGTCATTGAAAACGTTATCATTATCTGTGTTTCTTTGCGTCTGAATTTTTGGATCTGTTCTTGCATGCTAATGTACTGAAACTTAAGCGGAGTGTGTTTTATACTCAATAATTTTTATGAGTTATGTCTGTCTTTATTTTGCTTATCTAATTTCGAATGTACTCTGCTCCACATATTGAAAGGTTTTACTGATTTACGTATGGTCAATAGATCAAACTCTACAGGACTCTAGCTTTAAAGGTTATTTGATACTGTTTTCGTTACAGTACGGTAAGCTCTAACTGAAATATTTTTTCTATTTAATGGATCTAGATGAAATTTCCTTCAACGTGAATGCTTGTATGAGTTAATCTGGTTTGGTCAATGTACGCAGTATAAGAGCGTTGGTTTTCGCCTAATGTTGCAACTAAACTAACAAGAATCTTACCTAAGGCCTCATCCGAGTCAGTTCCATTGCCGAAGAATGCATCATTATTAGTGGGCTTCACATACGTCGTGGTGTCATTTATAAAGCTCAGTATTTCTGAAGCTAATCGCTCAAAATCGGAGCTATCGCTGACCACTTCGAGAATAAAAAGTGAAATATAAAATGCGGCTAGAGCACTTATGCGTACTTGTCTCATCGTAAACTCAGTATGAATTTGCATGATTTAAAAAATATTCGTATTTATACTGAGAATGGGTAAATATTTGTAGATACATTTATATGAACTTAAAATTTTTGGGCTTAAGTCAATTTTAATGAACTTGCTATGTTTCAAGATAATATTGTTCGCTCGGATGCATGTCTGTGTAATTCAAGAATCAAACTGATGATCTAAAATGCTTCAATGGCTAGCCATGCTCCTAAATGTCTTCAGCTCTTATAAGTCCTCATATTAGACCTGCAAAAGAACTCCACTTTACACATCGCATAAACCTGATTTGGAGTGCTGTTATTTTAAATTAGGATGTGGCCTCTTACTTTAGGCATTAAAACTAGGATTAAAACTCACAACGGATATTTAAGAAACATTTCATATATTCGTAGTATCAATTGCATGATAACACTAATAGCGAATCTCGGGAGTTTTTGGAGACTGAACATAATTCTTGCTTTAAAAGTCGTTGAATATCTATCAATATCACGCTATTTGTATGAAATTTGTCTCTACAACTCAAAAGCGTAAGGATTCCAAGACAACACACAAACACGGTTGCAACGTATTCGATTCCCAAACGTTCAAAAGCTGCTGAATTTTCTAATGTTTTTACGATTTTCACTGCTTTGTACAACGTTTCTACATCGTCAGGAACAGAAAAATAAAACTTCAGTTAGTGGATTGACTAAACACCAGCTGAACCTGAGTGCACAATTATAAAGTCTTTCCATAGTCTGAAAATTAACTGTTAAACACGGTATAACAAAGATTGAGTCGGCGGAAAAAATACAGAAATTTTGCCGATTTTAGGCGCACTGCTTCATTTTGAATTTAATATATATTTTTGCGAACGTGCATAAAAAAGTTATAATTTAGTAGAAGTAGTAAACATATTTATTTCTAAAAAAGGCTATCGACCTATCGGTGTTTGTGCCCTTGTTTAATACATGTAGTCTTAATCTAAATGAAAAACAAAGATGAAAATTCTCTTATTCTAGGTTAATAATCTTATTAAATAAACTTTCCAATTCTAATGACAAGAAAAAATTATTTTATTGTCCTAGTAGTCAGTTGCGTTTGTAAGTGTTCGAGTAGCGTTGATGTAGGGAAACGGAAGCGGGATTGTCTGGTTGGTCTTGTAAGACAAAGGGGATTCAGTATGGTCCAGTTGTAGGGGTTGTTTGTCCATTTTGTCTGTAGATTGTATGAGTCTTTCCGAAATCTTTGTCATGTTTGTGCGTTCGTATAGTAGTTGGGTGGAGGGTTGTGTAGTGGGTTTTGGGGGTGTCTTATTCGTGTTATTAGTCTTAGTGCAATTTGTTCTGTTGTTTGTATATAACGTTTTGTCCTTTCTGTTCCGTTGGTCATGATTATATGTCCATAGTCTAGCAAGGGACTACAGATAGCTTTATATATTTTGGTGGCGGTGTATTGTGCTAATTCCTCTGTCTTTGCAGGTTAGTGATCGGAAGTGTTTTGTTCTCTTTATTGTTTCTGCCCTGATGTTTTGTATGTGTTTAGTGAATTTAAGTTTGTGGTCAATTGTGATTCCAAGGTATTTTTTCGTCTTTTTTTGGTTGTGTCGTTTGGCCGTCTGCAGTTATTGTAGGGGAGTCAGCGTTGAGTCTGTGGTTTGTGAGCAGAAGTTGGTTTTTTGACGCGTTTGGTGTTAGTCTCCATTTATAAAACCATGTCATTGTGTTGTTTGTTAGTGTTTGGAGTCTTTGAGCTGCTCTCTCAGTAGTTTTGTCATGTACAATAAGTGCCGTGTCGTCTGCGTATTGTAATATGTATGCCGATCTGTAGCTTGGATATTTGTCTGGTAAGTTGTAATTGTATATGTCATGGCAGTATATATTGTAGAGAAACGGTGAGAGCGGGGATCCTTGAGGGAGCCCTTGTTCAGGGGAAAAAGAAAATGACAGTGTTTTGTCAATTCGTACTTGTAGTTGTCTGTTTTCTAGTAAGTTCTTTATGGTGTGTAGTAGATATGTTGGTGTGTGTGTTATTTATATTACCAATAAGTACATATTTGCCTTTCTACTTTCTATATCAAAATGCAATGACATTTTTTTAAATATTTATTTTCACGCACTTTGCCCTTTTAAGTACGATCAATAGTAAGTAGGACATACATTTCCATATATTTTTTGTTATCTGGGAACTTTTAGAAATTTATCATTCAATAGTGCATTGAACATGACTAGAACTGATTTAATAGGGATATGATGCAGCATGTTGAGGGCAGGAAAAGGACACAAACTTTCATGATTCTACTTGTTTGTATATTTGTATTATTATCATTATTATTATCGGCTATTTACACAACAATTTTGTTCGTCAAATTAAGAAGATATAATCCCATTTTTCAAATATAATTAAGGAAAATATTCGTTTTTAATTAAATCGGCGGCTTTTTCCCCAATCATCATTGCGGGTGTGCTTGGATGGCCAGAAATTTGATGTGGCATAATTCCACAGTCGACTACTCGCAGACTTTCGATACCATGAACTTTCAGAGTTGCGCTCACTACAGAGTTCTGTGGATCATTTCCCATTCTAGTAGTGCCAATGCCATGAAGAGACTGAAAATACGAAAATAATATAACCAACTTATAAAGGCGTTTTTTTTTATTGATCGAGCATTAATTTTTCTTCTGGAAAATGTTCATTTAGAAAAATCTAGTAAAATAAATATTTAACTAGATTCTACTTACGGCAATTGCAAGATATTGTAGACTGCATATCCACCAATCCTTTGATTGTTTTTCAAAATTGGCATCACAATCTGGAAGATCTAAAATGATCGGTTCGATTCCCAAACGTTCAAAGGCTGTGGTGTTTTCTAAATTTTGTAAAAACTCAATTGCTTTGTACATCGTTTCTAAATCTTCAGGATCAGAAAAAAGATTCGGATCAATTAAAGGAAAATCTCTAGGATCTGCAGATGCTAATGTAACATTTCCGATGGATTTAGGTAGCAATAATATTAGATCTATGCTAATATCGGAATAGGTGTTTAAAACATCGAAAGCCTGCGAGTAACTCGTGTTGCTGTACCTGAAAATTGGTTGATATTTCTACAAGTTTTCTAGTCACTAAGTGGAAGTGTTAAACTTAACGAGTTTTTGTAACTTTTGGAAAGTTTGGATGTTTTCAGTTTTCAATGAGCCGAATTGACTGGCAGATAAATATAATAAAATATGCAAAATGTTCAGTTGAGCAAAGGACTAGAAAAAATGTACTAAAAAACGCCATTAGAAGCTTTATTGGAGAAATAAATGCACATTGCAAGAGAGTTTCAAATAATCAATTCTTCAATATTCTAGTTGTGCCATTAGTTTTAATCTCTTAATTACAACTAATGACTAGTCTGTTTTTACGTGAACTACTTACGATTCACCGCTGCTGGGACCATTATTTGGAGGGCCAGCTATCAATACCTCAATATCCGAAGCATGAGATGAATTTTCATTAAAATTGTAAAATGTAATTAATTGATACGTATCAAAGTCGGTGTAGGGTCGCTTATTGTGAAACCACAAGTTCAAATCTTCCATGAAAGTATTGTTGTAGAATTTATGGTGAGTTCTGAAAAATATCAAAAAGGTATACAATTTTTTTTATGTGAAAAATACCCTGAAGTCAAGTAATTACAAGAAGGAATTAAGTTAACAGCACTAAAACCTTTGGTGGTTTATAAATACTATGCAGGTTGGTCTCAATATTGTAGATTTTCAAGTATGAAAAGAAATTTGCATAAGAACCAAGAACTGTACTTACCTGTAAAATATTCCTGGAAAATAGACCTGATCAACAAAATTTTTGCCTACTGGTAAGTCAACGATGGTGTCAATACCATGTTTGTCCAGTTCCTCCTTTGGCCCGACCCCAGAAAGCATCAAAAGCTGGGGAGAATTAATTACTCCAGCAGAAAGAATCACTTCTTTGTCAGCAGACGCGGTGTATTTGATTCCATTTTTCCAAAACTCAATGCCAGTAGCAACGTTATCGGAAATGAGGATTTTAGTGGCTAGTGAGTCCAAACTGACCACCAGATTTGTTCGGTTTAATATCGGGCCGTAGATAGGAGTGAGCGGTACCTGAACGCGTATTATAATCCAGCAATGATTGAAACTCTACTTACAACAAACTGATCTGCCCCGTTATAATCTCCTTCAGTTTTTCCTAGCTCTATAAAGGCGTTTATCAGTTCTTCTCCCTAAAAGACCAAACGGCAACATAATAGTACAGAATATAGTTTTACGTGAGGAAATTTGCTATGAAATATTGTATATTTTATAATAAGCATCTCAGTTATTTTTATATCATGTTTTCCAAGCAGATTTGTGTGTAGATATTTTGGTTCTGCGACAATTTTGAAATTTTGATTTCCATTTGAAGAAATCCGTTCTGGAGAAACGCTTTGACTTCAAGAAGTTTGAAATAGAATTCCAAATGTGGTGGTTCGCAGATTTTTCTAGCTGTGCTTTTGTGTATTTTTCTAGCTGTGTCTTGTTGATTTCTTACTTGTGAATTGGTCGGTAATTGAACAGCTGTTCAATGAGTCTTCTTCTACTTTCATAGTAAATTTTATACCTGGATGTTTAGGTAATCTAGAAACTTGTCTAGATGCCATGTTTTCATACAAAAGTGTCATCCACACCTCTTTTTTCTCTCACCTTTCTCGTTTTCCCTTATGTCTTACCAAAACTGGAGTATCTTCCGGAATATTGACGTGCACGGGTCCATCAAATCCATGAAATTTCTCGTCAATATCAATTGAAAAATCAGCATTTTCCATTTTTTTGAAATAGGGCAAACATTCTTCGTACGACCATCCATCGTTTCCCAGTTCCACCCATTTATCATAGTTTTCTGCGCTTCCACGCGTATTCACAGCCCCATTTATAGTGCTTGAACCTCCCAAGACTTTACCCTCTAGCATATGTTTCGTTTTGTTGATATAAGCTAAACAAATTCAAATACTATACAGAGTGTTGGAGATTTGGCTGCTAGAATTTGCATTGAAAAAGCATTGTGTATTAGCTGATAAGTAACCCTAGAACATACCCAGCAAGCTGTTTGCTTGTGGAGTTGTATAATATCCCCAATCATAGCTCGATTGTTGCATATAACTTAGTATTCCTAGTACCTTAGATATAAGCGGATCTTCTGATCCAGCTTCCACCAATATACAGTAGCATTTTCAAGTTCCGTTAGTCGATTGACTAGAACTCCACCAGCTGAACCTGAACCCACAATTATAAAGTCGTACGTCCCATAATCTAAAATTTATATTGTTCTGTTTATCAATGTTTTGAAACTGTGCATTCAATCGCTTGTGGACTTAATCCGATAGATCCATCAAAGTTAAAAAGGTTTGTTGCAACTTTTGAAACATTATTCAAGCAAGCACTCATCTTACCTAAAGGAACATCGGAATCGGTTCCATTGCCAAAAAATGCGGCATTATCAACCGGTGCCACATAAGTTTCGGTACTATTTATAAAACTCAATATTTCCGAAGCAAATTGATCGAAATTGGAAACCTCAGAGGAACTCACAGGAATGTAATACGCCATAAATAATAGAGTAGATAACAATCGCCAATGTTCCATCGTCAACTCCATATTAAACACTTGTGGCGTTTAAAAAAACTGCTCAATATGAGCTCTTTTGTATATGTAGAGAGGATTGACGTGTATTTGCATATTGGTATTGACTTGGTATTTGCAATGTGAACTGTTATGCTAGTTTTGGTATAAGTGTGTACTCAAGGTTAATCCCAACTTAATTAGAACGTATGTAAGTTTTTGTTTGGGAACAAACGACCATAAAATGCTACCTTTGTTCAACGTTTAGCCATTTCAATAAAAAAAGACAATATTTATTTCATTGTCTCTATGTCAAGCTGTAAAAGAAACTATCATGCTGTCGTGAATCCAGTTCCTAAGAAAACCAAATATTTTTCACTAAGAAATTCAGATAATTTTATTTGCCCAGTTATATTTTCGAACCAGACCGTGCGCTCCTAAAAATTGTTTTAAAATCCTCATAAAATTCAGCCCGACTGCCCGTTTGATCTTTGAATTATATCCATAGTTTGAGTATTATATTTATAGAAATGTTTAAAATCTGGGAATTTACCTCCTTTGAATCTTGGATTAATTTTTTAACCGGGGGTTTTTAACATTGCGCTATACCGTTTCGTATATTTTCCTGACTACTTGAATTCACTCCAATACATTCCTTGGTTTCAGTCAATTTTATTGTTATTATTTAAAATGTTACAAATACGTTTCGGTGTCTTTCTCCACCATCATCAGTTTGTGCGTATAGTTGTTTCTACCTTAACATTCAACTGGTCACTCATTGTTGTCACTCATGAGTGACCAGGTGAATGTTAAGGTAGAAATAACTATACGCACAAACTGATGATGGTAGAGAAAGACACCGAAACGTATTTGTAACATTTAAATAATAAACAATAAAATTGACTGAAACCCAGGAATATATTGGAGTGAATTGCGCTATACGAAATAGTTGACAACAACTCATATGCAACATTTTCTTGCAGTGTATCAATAACAGATCATTTTTACGAAATTAGACATTTCTGCTGAGACTCTGTATTTCCTGTCTTCCGTATCAATGTTATTCATTTATTATAAATTCACAATCGTCATGTACGTGCACATCTTTATTTGTTGCATATAATTAGAAATATTTGTCCCACCATTTGGTTCGGCGTCCTCATCAAATCCAAACTAGTTCAAAGACCTTATACTGGCAAATATACAGGTATTTATGTTGCGTCCTGCTCGTTCGTACAGTAAACAACATGCCATCGGATATGCTGTTGAAAAGCATTTTACTTCAGTGCATCGGTGTTTTGTTATGTTTTATGTGATGGAAAACCTACATCAAGTAAGTTAACATTTAAATTGTGTTTTTCTGTGAATCTCCTACGATAAAATCGGCTCACTTGTATAATGAAAATCTAATGGAAAAAATGGCGATTTAAATTAAAATTACTGATTTTATTTCAAGAAATGCAAAGCATTGTCTAAGAATTTGCTACAGCTGCACTAATTTGTTGAAATTGTCTACATTCAATATTTGCTATGAAAAGTTTAAAGCTCGATAATTTATTAGAAACAAAAAAATTCTACATGAACTTCCCATATGATCGGACCAAGATTATAATAAAAAAATTTAATTTGTCGTAAATCGTTATAAAACCGCCGCAGGAGAGTTAAATATCAATTTTTGTATCGAATTTTTCAGATTTTCAGCTAACGTCGAGTAGTCATGAGACAGAAAACAGTGTAAACCTTCAAGTTCTACCATTGACAAACTGCGAAATCTTTTAGATAATCCATTTTGAAGGAATTCTTCGATTACAGACAATTTTGCAATTTCTGATCAAAGTAAAGAGAATCCAACGGACTTTTGATCATAAAACCGTGTCTGAGTGATCGATTTCAGGAATCTAGCTTCGAACCATCTGAACTTAAAGCGACCACTATCAAATCACCTTTAGAATATTATCCCTATCGGCCCTCATTCGCTAGTCAATTATCTGGAGGACAATTGGGGCAATTAATTCCTCCTGGGAAACCATGGCCTGCAGATCCTCCACTAAAGCCTCCTTCTCTGGAAAATCGATTTCAAGAAACCACACAGAAACCTGCTTCTACTAGCAGCAAATCGCCTTTAGAGTATTATCCTTATCGGCCCTCATTCGCAAGTCAATTATCTGGAGGACAATTGGGGCAATTAATTCCTCCTGGAAAACCATGGCCTGCAGATCCTCCATTAAAACAGCCCTTCTCTGGAAAATCGACTTCAAGAAACCACACAGAAACCTGCTTCTACTAGCAGCAAATCGCCTTTAGAGTATTATCCTTATCGGCCCTCATTCGCAAGTCAATTATCTGGAGGACAATTGGGGCAATTAATTCCTCCTGGAAAACCATGGCCTGCAGATCCTCCATTAAAACCTCCTTCTCTGGAAAATCGATTTCAAGAAACCACACAGAAACCTGCTTCTACTAGCAGCAAATCGCCTTTGGAGTATTATCCTCATCGGCCCTCATTCGCAAGTCAATTATCTGGAGGACAAGTTGGGGCAATTAATTCCTCCTGGAAAACCATGGCCGGCAGATCCTCCAGTAAAACCTCCTTCTCTGGAAGATCGACTTCAAGAAACGACACAGAAACCTGCTTCTACTAGCAAGCAAATCCCCTTTGGAGTATTTTCCTCAACGACCTTCATTTGCAGGAGAATTATCTGGAGGGCAATTGGGGCAATTAATTCCTCCTGGAAAACCATGGCCGGCAAATCCTCCAGTAAAACCTCCTTCTCTGGAAGATCGACTTCAAGAAACGACAAAGAACCTGTTTCCACTAGCAGCAAATCGCCTTTGGAATATTTTCCTCAACGACCTTCATTTGCAGGAGAATTATCTGGAGGACAATTGGGGCAATTAATTCCTCCTGGAAAACCATGGCCGGCAGATCCTCCAGTAAAGACCTCCTTCTCTGGAAGATCGACTTCAAGAAACCACACAGAAACCTGCTTCTACTAGTAGCAAATCGCCTTTGGAGTATTTTCCTCAACGACCTTCATTTGCAGGAGAATTATCTGGAGGACAATTTGGGGCAATTAATTCCTCCTGGAAAGCCATGGCCGGCAGATCCTCCAGTAAAACCTCCTGCTCTGGAAGATCGACTTCAAGAAACCACACAGAAACCTGCTTCTACTAGTAGCAAATCGCCTTTGGAGTATTTTCCTCAACGACCTTCAGTTGCAGGAGAATTATCTGGAGGACAATTGGAGCAATTAATTCCTCCAGGAAAACCATGGCTGGGCAAATCCCTCCAGTAAAACCTCCTTCTCTGGAAGATCGACTTCAAGAAACCACACAGAAACCTGCTTCTACTAGTAGCAAATCGCCTTTGGAGTATTTTCCTCAACGACCTTCATTTGCAGGAGAATTATCTGGAGGACAATTGGGGCAATTAATTCCTCCTGGAAAACCATGGCCGGCAGATCCTCCAGTAAAACCTCCTTCTCTGGAAGATCGACTTCAAGAAACGACACAGAAACCTGTTTCCACTAGCAGCAAATCGCCTTTGGAGTATTTTCCTCAACGACCTTCATTTGCCGGAGAATTATCTGGAGGGCAATTGGGGCAATTAATTCCTCCTGGAAAACCTTGGCCGGCAGGTCCTCCAACAGAACCAGTTGCACCCGAACGATGATTCTTTTTTACTTACTTTACTTAAAATTAACTAAATACGTTTTTAAAAAGTTGAAATATAGAGACTTATAAAGGAAAGTTCAGTTAATATTTTGTTGCTCCTGATTAATCTTTTAACATCCCGAATTTTGCATCAATTGAACAGCTTTTCTGTCCCGCTTTATAAGAGGCGCCACATAAAATATCAAACGGATTTTGAGCAAACATTTTTTTGGCAGGCTTGAAATCTTCTGAACTCTTTGTTATTTATATTTGTACTTTTTCATTGGTGTCCCTTTTTTCTTTAAGTTTAAAACAACAGTTTTCAGAACTGCGTTTGGAATTTTAAACATAGATGAAGACGAATGAGAACTTGTTTTTTAAATCATAAATTACATTTTAAATATCGCGATTTTTTGCCTTAATTATGGGGTTTTCCAATCTCGTGCTTTAGAATAGATCCGATATTAAAACTTCTAACGGGTTTTCAACAAACATTTTTTTAAACCCTCCATTCCTTCTTGAATTATTCGTGCATTTACTTGTGGATTTTTTATTGCTTTTCTTAAGCAATTTGATTTTATATTGCCATTGAAATTTGGCAAGTTTATGCAAACTTTTTATGCCAACTTAAAATTGACTTAAACAATTTGAAGGAAACTACTTTATGTGTAACTTTTTAATTTAAACGCACTTAGCATTGAAACATCCCTGAAAGTTTTCAAATAATTTATTGTTTTCTATTATTCCTACTATTACGATTACAGAAATGGCAGCAGTTTACATCTAGTTACACATCTAGCTATAAATATAAGAAAATATACACACAAGGCGGTAAATTACCTATTTGGGACACCTTGTATGGTTCATATCAAATATAGTGCACCATCGTTTCAATTACAAATCTTACAAACTATCGAAAGGTAACTTGGACACTTGGTCCAGCTTATTCTAAGGCATTTCCTTAAATGTGCGGTGAAATGTAAATTATACCTGGGTTTGCGTTTATAGTTGCTCAATTGTGTTGAATGAGTCTTTGGTACGCAATATATCCAATGTACTGAGTGTTGGCGGAAAATTGTTTCCTACTAAGCTGATATTTTTTCCATCCAATGCTGCTGAATGTTTGCTCTTTGAAAATTAATGCAAGTGAAAGAGTTCAAAAGTTTAGAATCATAGAGGCAAAAAATTGGAAAGTGAAGGAAACTGAAGAAATAAGTATCTACTGAACGTCTGGAATAGAAAGAAATATCACAATTTTTTTATTTTACTCATTGAGAACATTGGATTTATAGAAGCATTTTATATCCCCTACTTTATAAAATTGAAATCTGACGAATGGAGAATCATTTAGTGGGCTAACTTTATCACATTTATGACGAATTGGTGTGAAACGGCATAAGAAGTCCGTTCCGTAAAATGTCTTTGTCAAAATCTAGTAAAATTTTCATTCATTCGCAATGTACATATTTCATAATACATAATCGACTATCGAAGGGAAGTTCCTTGTGTTAAGGGTTACACCTGCAAACGCAACAGGACGGAAATAGGAACCAATCCATGAAAATGCCTCTGCAGTCGTTGTCTGGATCATAAGCCAGAAGACGATGCCATTTGTATTTCTGCTCGCAGCCACAATCGCCTGCACATCGTTTGGTGCTGGTTTTTCTGTAAAAAAAATCGGTACCAATTACTACGTACTTTCGATGTTTTCATAGCACTTACGCGCAAACTTCTTGGTGAATGGCTTGCTCGAAATGCTGCGTATTCACGATGGCTCGGACTTTTCCTGCTGAGTTCGACGCCCAGTAGGGAGTCACAATTTCCAGTTTACTCTCACAAGCATCAACTCTGAAATTTAGACAAAAAGTTGTCTTTCAAGCAAAGTTCAATGCAAATGCTAACCTTCCACTCTCGTTGCTTTTGTTATTATTGAAATTCATGTTCTTGAAGTTTTGTCGGGCCGTGCGACGATGATGCTTTTCGGAATGTTCGCGTGGTTCCGGACCAGGATCAAAGTGCAAATCTGGAACCCCCGGTTTTACCGATCTCTTTTGCTTGGTCCCGCCACTGTATGAACCATCATCTTCAAATTCCGGCATAATAAACTCGCCATACATGCGCTTCATCAGAGCCTTGTTTTCGTCTATGAACAGCTCTATTCTGTCTCTGCAAAAACATAAAATAGCCTTGTTGAATTCCAGTTAATTTTAACTCATTTGTGTTGTTTTTTATTAAATAAATTACTTACAATGGATACGAATTTCCAGCTGTAGGGCAAAAGAGTTGTTGGTGTCGTTTTATGCACGGAACTCCTCGAATGTACTCCCCTCTTAATTCTAGACCTAGAGCTACTGATAGGGCTGTCCATAATATCTGCAAAAAATTATAGTTTAAGTAAAAGAGTCAAAAAAAGTATGCTGGTTCTGACTTCTTCAGCTTCAGGCAAGTTTACTTTCTACAAGTTTCTTATTTTGCATTTTTTTGCCATATTAGTAGAGTGTAAGTGGCTGTAATTTTCAGTGGATTTTAGCCAGTTTTATAACGCCGTGGTCAAAAAACATAGAATCTTGTAACTTTAACACCCTGTAGATCGGGAACAAAGTACTTTTGACCCAATGTTCCTATTAACTTGTTCTCATAAAATCAGCCCAGACATACGTCCTTAACGTTTTGTACTCAATTGGGAAACACCCTGTATATTGATGTAATCATTAATACCAAAAAATATTGACCATTCTATTCTCATTTTCTGTTCGTTTGGTTGGAGAGATTTTCGGGCTTTTCGGGAGTCGTAAAAAGTAAATTTTTACGAAAAAACATTTTTTCCAGGTCGACCTAAAAGCCCGAAAAAACTCATCAGTTTCAAGCAATGGCCGCGAAAAAATAATTCTTTTCAATGCACAATCCCCAATTTTGGAGCTTTCGAGCAGAAATTATTCAGCAAAATTGATATTAACACCCGATTGAGGAGAGTTTGGAATCGGCGAGTTTTTAGTCTCTTCAGGGGTTTTTCTCACAAATTTTGAGCAGCGTTTCTTCCCTTAACGCGTTTAAATAATAATTTAGCAAGGGCGCACCAAGAACTAATGATTCGCTTTTTTAAAAGCGCTTAAAACTTTTATTATAAGAGCCTTCAGCTTTATAATTTATAACTTTTTGCAGGCAAAACCCCTTTAAAAAAATATATATAATAATATATGGACTCCAAAACGAGTTTGTTTTGAAAATGCAACTGTAACTATTTGGACTAATTGAGCATGAAATAAATCCTTTCCATGTGCTTAGTTAGCATTTGTTACTTCCATATCAAGATATAAATTATGAAATAAAATTCTTCACCTACACGGTTACACCTCTTGAAAGGCTATAATTATTTTCTTCAGTCGGTCATAGATCAATGTTACATAGATATGGCAAAGTGGACAACAATTCTTATTGTTGCCACTGTTTCTACTTATATAAGCTAATTCTTGCATTGAAGGGGTGGCTAAACAACGCAGCCATGTATGCAGAAACGTTAGTATTTTTCGCCATTGGAGCAAAATATCCAATTGAATATCGAGGTATAAAGGAATTTAAACAATCATACAAGCTAATACTTCATGTCTATTAATAAAATTCAACACAATTAATCACTTATACAGCCTAACTTGTATTTAGTTGCCAGTTTCTCGAAAGAAACTGCTAACTAGGCATGTTGGGGTCATTTCTCATTAATACTGGTGTTACGCAAGTAGGATACAGTTATTACTATAAAATATATCAAGTGAGTAATTCGACTTTTTTAAATAAATATATTTATGTCATAATTTATCATGTGAGTCAAATGGGTAGTAACTTAACAAACCTGCTGCGTTAGCAAGTAATTAAAACAACCATTGACCAATAGATGGAATTGGCCTTTGAAGATTTCCTCTGAGAATGGTTGCCGCGATAAAGGCAAAACGTTGGAGACAAATTCATCGCAGCCTTAATTGTCTATAATTTTTAAGTTATGTTTTTAGCGGTCATTGCTACCGAAACGCGCGTTGGGTGTAAAATAAACTTTGTACAAAATAGTAAACCGCAGTAAAACTAGTGTTTTTCGGTCTTTTTGTCTACTCAATTCGACACTACCTAATAAGAAATTTATCATAAAGCCGACTTAATTTGAGTGTGAAAAAAACCGTCTGTATACACACTGCACAAAAACACTGTAAAAAGTGTTGATTTAAGTCAATCAGTGGGGTTTTTAAGCAAGTTTTTTTTTGCAATCAACGAAGAAAAATAATTGCTTAGCAAGTCAAATAGGAAGCGAGTTATTTCAATATCAAACAAGCAGTTCAAGTGTGTGTGTGTGTGTAGTGGTACCTACAAATTCATTTAAAATCAAACAATTTAAATAACCAGGAATATTTGCATTATATGTAAATGGGAAACGTGTTCTGTGAATGAATGTTTATTCACAGCTATTTTGTAGCCAGTTAGACTTGCACAAGTTCCGAAAATCAAACACTAATAAATGCTAATCGGCAATTACCAATTGGAAATTGTCGTATTATCATACTCCATCATACTCGGTGCTATGTTGAAGCAATTGAAGGTAGAGAAGTGTGTGGAAGGAACAAACAAGAAGATAAAAACAAAAAACACTTGAGAGTGGCACAAGGAATGAAAACTCCAGTCGAAATGAAAATGAAGTCGTCGAAAAAGCGCCAACAGAAAAATGCGAAGCAAAATTAAGTCCATAAAAATAGAAACAAACGTTAAATCATTTGTAAGAGATGCAAGGAAATATTGTTGGATAGAGTTGGGCGAGACAATGGTTTTCGCGACCATAGCTAGAAACTGGTGAGTTTTTATGCCGTCGTGCAAATAATGTATTCTTCTTAACGTTTCGCAAGCACGAGTGGTTTACTTCTTCAGAGGTGGTTGCTGCGCCGAGCAAACCTAACCGAAAAACTTCGAAAAACTCACCAGTCCTCAAGCAACATTGGTTTAAATACGAATTCAAATCGACATATTAATGAGATCACACAATAGAGGAAATAAAGAGCGACAAATCACGAGAAATGGTAAAAAATATGGGAACAAGAGTGAAATTAAATGTGGGAACAGGAAAAAAATCCACTCCAACTAGAAAACGTTATCGATTTTTTCTTAAAAACTGAACCTTGTATTAAGCATTTTCTTGAAAAACAGCTAGAAAGACCATAAATGTATATCGCTGATAAGTACAGTAATGAAAATGTATGAAAACACGAACGGAAAAGGGACTGGGAGAAAAAAATCGAGTAAACTATAAACCAGAACAACCGCAAAGCAGAAAGAAGAAAAGAAGATGAACCTAACTTGCAACATTTAGAAAAAGCTTTTGAGGAAAGCAATGGGACATTTCAAATGAAAGAGAAGAAATTTAAAAAAAAACTGGGATAGGGGCAGAAGTAATGACGAAAGGTAGAAAAGAACGGAGAAGACTATATCAGTAGAAGTCACAGAAAGAATCCTAGTAATAAATAATTTAAAAAGGACATAGAAAACAAGATTGCATTTAATAGATCTAATAATTTTCGCTCAATAACACTACATTAATAATAATGTCAACAGATATACCTATAAGTAAAACGGCCAGGCAGATATAAATTGATTTATGCGGCAATTAAAGAAACACCGATTTCGGATTTTTCAGCAATAAACTAGATATTCAAATTAATCTGACTTCGAGTTAAATAAATCTATATCGTACCCAAATACATAATATCAATGTCGATGCCGAGATAAGGATATATTTAAGATTGGAAACTGCCAATATTTAATATCTATTTAACCATTTACGGACCGAGACAGTTTATCTATGAAGTATCAACTGGTCAGTACTTAACAGGGTGTGGCACAATGTCACAATAAACGATGGCTTGGATGAACTTGGCGCTGTTTATATAGATATAGACAGGAAAATATTTACTTCAATTTATTGGAAATTATTTGTCAAAAGATACATAAGCAATCGAAAATATTTTGATGAGAGAAAAAGCTTTTTAATCAGCTTCAGTCGACCATTCACCAAGCATGCTCTTTCCGGTTTTAAAAAATTGAACAAAAACCCCCATTTAAAAAAAAATTAATAGAAACGACTGTCATGCACTTGAGCTAATTGAAAATGAATTATTGAGAAACTGCTTATCAAGCTGCATTTACATGGTGGGACAACAAAAATTAAACTAGGTATTCTGTGAGTGCTGTGAATGGCATTAAAAATCGCGTTTGTACGAGTCCATTTGTTTGTCGAATCGCAAGCTCAATTGTTTGGCAGCTGAGAAGCTCCTCAATGTGCATATTTGAGGAGTTTGCTCCAAATGAGCCAAGGTATTTTATTATTTAGGATCGAAGGATCTAACGTGTTTTTCAATGACTTCGCTGCATTTATTGCTTTCTTGTGAACAAACGGGTTACAAAAACACCGCTTAGGAAAACTTTGAGATTTTTTTCAATGAGCTCGTTGCCTTGCCATGAAAATGGTCTGGAATTTAAGGCATTTCGAGAAGTTTAAGATTTTCCAAAAAAATCAGACGTTCTTGTGAATTTTTCGGTCAAAACGCCAATATGCAAATCTAATTCTAAAAGGTCTCACCTCCACAACTCCTAATAAATTGACGCATTCAAGTGACTATTTTTTTATGATATTATGAATGAACCGTACACTTACAATGGTTTAATTGGTTTTCTTTCGCCCACCCTGTATAACGACATGAAAATTAACTAGCCATAAAATCAGAGCATGTACGGGTTGGTTTCAATGCCAGGCCATTACAGATTTTTCTCGTTTTAAGGTCTATACGAAACATTGCACGCTTAAATTGCATTTTGTTTTTCGATGGTCAAATTAAACGCCATTTGTTATGGGAAGAAGTGTTTGACCTTAACTGTTTTACAATAGGAGAACCGTAAAATTTAAATTATCGTATTCTAACGGGTTTTATGGTAATTTCAATATGCGAATTTACAATGGCTGATTTCTGGTACGTGATTTATGTGCATGAATCTTACTGAATTTATGCGAAAAACTATTCTTTCTGGTCTCAATCATCAAACTCTTGTAGATTTTTCATGGGAAAATTCGAAAATCCAGTTTAATTTGCTTTGGATTTCAAGCTGCAAATTTGTAGGTTTTTCCCGCAAATTATGAAAGCCAATGCTGATTTGCCACTTATGAAAGACCTAAATAAAATTAAGCACCAAAGTAAGATGCAAAAGCATGAGTTAAACTTACCAGATGAAATTCATTGTTTCATCCACATGAAACTAATCGAAAAAAATTGTTTGTTAATGTGATATGGATAGAAATTGCAACTTTCTGGACTTGGGAAACTTTTTATGAAAACACAGGGGATTATTAAATTGCTACTTTTTTTAACTGCCTATAAAAGTAATTGGAACAAAACTGAAAAATTAGAAAGAACTGTATATAGCAGTTTAAAAGAAGGCTCATCTTAGAAATCACCCTATATATTCGACTAAATTTGACTAATTCCGTAGGCACGAACAATCAGTTTCAATTTAAATAGTTTTGGTAAACTCAAAAAAAAAAAACATTGACAATTACTCAGTTTTACAAAGGCGCACCCGTACTGAATACAAGTGCCTTTATCGACTGAAATTGCTACACTTGTCAATGGCACTCGTTATATTAATGCCTTTAGAATTCGGTACCGGAAAGTGAAAAAGCGAACCCGGTACCACAGATTCTTAGGTGTGTCAAGGCGAGTGGAACATTGACTTTCATTCGTCCGAATACTCATGGTTCTTGTTCGAAGTGGCATTTGATGGTTCGATCCTTGTTTCGTCTCAATTTGCCCACAAAATGCAAAAAAAAATCGAATTTTTAGAAAACAAAAAATTTCCGAAAGTTTCAGCATCAAGCATTAAGTTTCTGCATAAATTAGCAATGGAATTTTGTAATTAATTTCGAAAAGTACATTAGTTATTGCCAAATAAATCTATCCACAATTGACATATCATATCAACGCCTGAGTGAAATATAAAGTCATTCTGGGCTGGAACAAGACGTTATGTTTGTAATTATGCAAATTCCGAAAGTAAAAGTCGCGTCAGCGGATAGTTTCGGGCCATTACGGTGGGAAAAAAAGCGAAAGTTATAGATACATATTGATACAATCACGTGCCATCAAAAATATGAAGAATAAATAGCAAACTGTCTGGTTTTAGATTAAGTAGTGCTCGAGTTGCACAATAAAAAAATATAAACTATAAGAAAAAATATTGCAACTAAAAACCATTATATTGAAAATGTACTTGAAGCCTGCATATTAAAGTAGGGAATAAAGTCATTTGAAGGAAACAAGTTAAGATCAACTTAAAAAGACGAAAATAAAAGTATATACACATGATTTTAAAAGCACATAATTAAAAAAACAGACGTATTCGTAGCAGTTACATAATCCAATAGTAGTATTACGTTCAGTCAAGAGAAACGTTGCTCAATTATTTGCAAAAATCAACATTAAAACCATATTCATGGTCGGTTACCAAATTTTATTGCTTTTTTTAAAGTTAAATCATAATGTTTTGGGGTTATCTCGCTTGATTCCACTGATAAGCCTAGTAATGTTTCTTGATTCTGAAATTAAGATTTCATTTCCTGATAAACAGTTCGTGAGGCCGATTTCAACGGATTTCATATGATTTTTAAGAAAAATTAGCTGTTTGATAATTTTTTACAGATTAACGAACTGTGTAGGAATTCGGTTAGTCGGATAGAAAGTTTACTTTAGAAATTAATGGATTTATCTTAATCTTTTAGCAGTTTTAAAACGACCCTAATCCAAAACACGTAAAATCATTTCGATTTGTAACAGTTTTTCTACTCAAATAACAGGCTCTTAAATGGTAATAAAGAGTCAAACTGCAGATAAGCGAAAATCTTTAACACCTTTATAAACGATTTATAAAACAAAATGTATTTTAATTAATGAGATGAAATGTTATGAATATTCAATTGAGTGCAGTATTGAGCGAAATAATTATTTTTTAATGTTGAATATTCGTTTGAAATATAATGTAATCAGCTATTTGACATTGGATTTATTTCAAATTCTAGACTTCTGTTGCTGCTTTTAGTTAAAATGCTTAAGACACGACTGTTTTTTTTTTCAAAGTAGGTACTTTCTCTATGTTTTTCTTTAAAACTGTGGCATTTTTTTATTATTGTGTATATTTTCCTCACTGTATTTCAATTTAATCCAAAAGAAATTCCTGGGGTCTAGTCAATATTAGTGTTTATTAGTTAAATCTTTACAAAAACGTTTCGGTGTCTTTCTCCACCATCATCAGTTTGTCTAAATTACACATTCACAGTCATCATTACTTTAAAACAAAAGCTCTGCTAAAATAGACATACTAAAATACATAGGTCAAACAGGACAATATTTAAAGAAAAGAATATACGAACATAAATATAGCTTAAGAAAGGTTAACGAAAATGGAACAGCATTAGCACAACATGCACAACAAATGTTACATAGTTTTGATTTGATAACACAAAAATATTAATCAATGAAGACAATTATAATAAGAGAAGAATCCATGAAATGATACAAATTAAGAAACATCAGAATGCAATGAATTTAGATCAGACACAGACAATCTTAGCTCTGTATATCATACACTAATTAAATGAACACTTACATGCACTAATTAAACCGACTGCATGGGGTATAAACACCTGATATTGAAGAATTGCAGAGCAATTGATATCCTTAGAATGCAAAGAAAAAGCCAAATATAAACAGTTTTTTTATTCTCTCGCTCGATATTGAACAAAGTAAAGATTTTTCAATAGTTTGTCAAATGTGAAGGTGGAAACAATAAAATTTAAATCTCTGAACAATAAATTCTAGTTTTTTCCCGAACATAATTGTCCTGACGCATCACCTGTGAACCTATGTTTTTAATATCCTTTTTAATATGTTTGTAATTTGTATTTTAGTATGTATATTTTAGCAGAGCTTTTGTTTTAAATTAATGATGACTGTGAATGTGTATTTTAGACAAACTGATGATGGTGGAGCAAGACACCGAAACGTATTTTGTAAAGATTTAACTAATAAACACTAATATTGACTGGAACCCAGGAATTTCTCTTGGATTTTTTTTAATATGTTTGTGGCACTTTGAATTATTCCATCGTTACTATTCGATCTTGACACAAGTATATGAAAATTTAAAATCATAAAATCTCTAGGATCGAACATAAAAATACAGAAATAATTTTAATTGAAGGAAAATTATTGATTTAAAAAATTTAAAAAAATTATCTCAAGTTCAATTCACACTAAAGATTTTAAACAATAATTTACGAAAAATAATGACTTTTTCTCACCGGTATTCGATTATAATGATGCGTTTTACTACTGCAAACACCTTTTCCCCAACTAATTACTTAATTGCCTCAAAATGCAATCTGCTTACCGCACAACCTTTCACAATGCAAACATGGAAATGGCAAAGCACCGATATAAATTATCAATAATGATTCATTTTCTTACAGCTAAAAGGAATTACCAGCGCAATTAAATAAAGTTATTACCACATTTTGAAGGAATTTCAACACATACTGGCTGCTACAAACAAAAATAGTATTAATTATCTTTGTTTGGAAAAAAGCCACTAAATAGTCATGTCTAGGAACACGATGGCAAATGTTTCGTTATTTTTTTTTAAGAATTATTAGTGATAATAATAATCAAATTTCGACATAAATCATTTATTAAATTCGCCTTTTTGGGAGTGTTTGCCAAAATTCGTCCTTCTTGGTGACTATTAGGCTTAATAAATGAACACACATTAAGTATGCATGCGTGTGCTCTTACAAAACAAAATGTCTTTTACCTTCAAATAGGTTTAAAAGTTATATGGAGTTTTTACTAAGGTTTACTCAGCAGGGGATTTAATCCTAAGTAAACTGTTGTACAGTCTAATTAAAGCAATCACTTGTCAGCTGCTAGTAGTGCTTTGCTGGTATGATTTTCATATAGTTTTTGTGTATTATTGTAGCTTCAGTAGGGTGGTTTCATCGTAATATCTTCCTCGGGAAGGTCTTTGACGTGGCGTCCATCCTCATAGAAAAACGTTGGTTGAAATGCCTATACGCTAAAATTTCCAGACCGAAATCGTGCGGCAATTTTCAAACTTTTCTTCGCGTATCCAAAGAAAAATGTGCATACAACAGGATGTTTATCTGTTTCTTGTCTTAAAAAATCAAAAGATGATCGCAAAAACTCACCAAAGCACAACGAAAGCATTTAGGTTGATTCAGGTTCCACATTGGTCCAGCACACATTACCAACACCCAAACGACAATGAGGAAAAAATTCTTTGGCTAATTGATCAACACCAGTCTTGTCACTTGTAACCAAATCAACTTGCAATTCGAAGGCGCTTTATTTAGCACTAATTAACAAATGGCGTCTATGCGAACGAACGACCATATTACGAAGAATTCGGAGCTTTTCCGCAAACTGTCACGCCGATATTCATGCACCAAATAAAAACTAGGAAACTGAAAACCTGTAGGATTTTGTGTGTATCTAAGTAGTCAAAGTGAAGGCCAATCTTAGCGATCTTCCTACAATGCTGGAAATCCTCTCTGACTAATCGGCGGAATCGAGACGCGATTGAATTATATAAGAATCGAATTAGCGGGCCGCTAATTATAGATTCGTTTTATTACAGGGACTTGTTGATAACTACTACCTGTGAATGATGTTATTTTGCTATCAATGAGAACCTACTACTGCTACTACAGACTTAGCTCCATGTGATTTCACCAATATTGTAGCCGGTTCGAACGCACTCATTGCAATCGCCTTGTATACTAAATGCATCGAGCGAATTGCATTTTTTTTCACTCATTTACTGCTCGAAACCGTTATAATGCACCAATTAACATTTAACAATGAAAACAACCTAGAATGATGGTTTGCAGTGGATGGATTACGCCTTACACAGTGGTCTAGTTTTCGGTAATATCTCCTCTCTAACATAAGAATTTATATTTACTTCTTACTCATCTTCAGTTGAAGAAAGCTGAATTTGGCTCTGGAGTTATGAATTGTTTTCAAATCTCTTAGGGTTTGATTGCGAGATAGTCAGGGAAGAAGTTTGAAAAATTCTAGCTACTCCATTAGGTCTCCTAATGGATAAAAAGTTTGATAATTTATCGTGTAATTTTTTGGTCTATAACTGTTCAAAATGTCAGCTTGCTATCTATTGAGATTTGAAAGTTGTGAATTTTTGTGTCAGCTATGCGTGATTGGGACACGTTTTTAAATATCACTAAGTTTGGAAAATTCTAGAAAGTGAACGAGTTCTCAGAATCGATTGAGATTTGGTTCATCTTTTGAACTGGGTTTTTGCTCTATAGTGCCCCGAAATTTCAAACTTTATATCTGCTGAGGGTTCGCGAGTTGTAAATTTTTAGATACATTGATGCATTGACATTGTTATAATGCAGCAGATTTTCAACTGGTCAGGAAGTTTTGAAAAATTCTAGAAACTCAACGAATTTTCTGAATTGATTGAAACTTTCACTCGTTTCTTAAACAAGTACTCCTATATAAATAACCAGAATGTCTGCTCTGCATCTGTTGAGGTTTTGCAAGTTGTGAGTTTTTTATATCTGCAGGGCGTGATGGGACAAGTTTTTAAATGTCTGCAACTTTGAAAAAATTCTAGAAACTCCATGAAACCAACATATCTACTACACACCATAAGAAAACTTACTAGAAAACAGACAACACAAGTACGAATTGACAAAACACTGTAATTTCTTTTTCCCCTGAACAAGGGCTCCCTTAAGGATCCCCCGCCTCTCACCGTTTCTCTACAATATATACTTGCCATGACATATACAATTACAAACTTACCAGACAAAAATCAAATCGGCAGATCGGCATACATATTAAAATACGCAGACGACACGGCACTTATTGTACATGACAAAACTACTGAGAGAGCAGCTCAAAGACTCCAAACACTAACAAACAACACAATGACATGGTTTTATAAATGGAGACTAACACCAAACGCGTCAAAAAACCAACTTCTGCTCACAAACCACAGACTCAACGCTGACTGACTCCCCTACGATAACTGCAGACGGCCAAACGACACAACCAAAAAACGACGTAAAATACCTTGGAATCACAATTGACCACAAACTTAAATTCACTAAACACATACGCAACAGGGCAGAAACAATAAAGAGAACAAAACACTTCCGATCACTAACCTACAAAGACAGAGGAATTAGCACAAACACCGCCACCAAAATATATAAAGCTATTTGTAGACCCTTGCTAGACTATGGACATATACTCATGACCAACGGAACAGAAAGGACAAAACGTTATATACAAACAACAGAACAAATTGCACTAAGACTAATAAACGAATAAGACACCCCCAAAACCCACTACACCCCTCCACCCAACTACTATACGAACGCACAACATGACAAAGATTTCGGAAAGACTCATACATCTACAGACAAAATGGACAAACAACCCCTACAACTGGACCATACTGAATCCCCTTTGTCTTACAAGACCAACCAGACAATCCCGCTTCCGTTTCCCTACATCAACGCTACTCGAACACTTACAAACGCAACTGACTACTGGACAATAAAATAATTTTTTCTTGTCATTAGAATTGGAAAGTTTATTTAATAAGATTATTGCTAGAATAAGAGAATTTTCATCTTTGTTTTTTATTTAGATTAAGACTACATGTATTAAACAAGGGCAGAAAGACCGATAGGTCGATAGCCTTTTTTAGAAATAAAGATGTTTACTACTACTACTCATGAGAATTTCGAATAGGCTGAAACTATGTTCATTTTGTTACACAGTTTTGTGTTATAGAGGTTTAACTTTCAACTTTGTATCTGCAGCGGTTTGGAAGTTGTAAATTTGCAGAAACAGTGGTGCATAAAAATGGGGTTTTAGAAGCAGAAGCTTTGAATAATCCTAGAAACTCAATGCGTATCTTCAATGAATTTCGTGCATTTCTCAACTGATTCTTAGTCGATAAATATCCAAATTTTCAAGTCTGCATCTATTGAGGTGAGCGTGGTGTGAATTATCGAAATTTTGAAAAATTCTAAAAACTCAATGAGTGCTCCGAATGGATTACTGTGTTGCACAATTCTCATCTATGATTTGCTCTATGAATATTTAGAAATTCAACTGAATGAAATCCAAATGGCACACATTTATTCCCGCACCCCCTGTAGAGCAAAATGCTTTATCCCCAATCTTCCAAATATATTGATTTCATAGATTATAATAACTTCCAAAGACTATTGCAAACATTGGAAATTTTTTCTAAATTTTTTAGCGTCTTAATCTGTCCAGTAAGAAAAATATTAATTAGTTATTTTCATTTAAACTAATTTGGCATGGGAATATTCAACGGAATGTTAATTAATGCAAAATTACAAAATAATGCAGTAATTTCCAATGCAATAACATAAGTGAATTAATTCGATCCTCCGTAAAATTAAGTTGATCGTTTCAAGTGCGGAATAGGCATATTTCAACTATTAAATAGCTCGAGTTTTATTGAAAACTAACCATTATCATCATGTTCCAAATGAAAATAATATTTGCTGGAAATTGATTTTCGGCTAAAGAGTGTTTTCATCAACTCTGCAAAAAATGATCGACAGAAAAGCACCTGCTGGATCTAATAAAATCACTCAATAAGTCATTCACATTAATAGCGGCAAGTACTAATAACACATTAAGTAGTCAATAAATGCCGACAGCCAATATGAATGAAGCAAAATTGCTTCCTGACGGCGATCTTCACACAATTGTTGTGTGTAAACTTGTAAATAAATAAAGAATTAGTCTGAGCCTTTTATGAGTGTTGAATGGTTATTCTAAAAGCATCGGATGATCGAACGTGAAGAACTGCTAAATTTAGACGCTCACGGGGTTTTAGAACGTTTTTTTTTGCTTTGATTAAGATTTGAACAATGTGTGAGATTTTTTTCCGAAAATAATGCCAGATCTACTACTACTCCGTAGCGCTACAGCCCATGATGGGCCTTGGCTGAGGCTATGCATGGCTATGTCCATTTTCCGGAGGTTCGAGTGGTCGTATTCTTCTGGTGCTCTGTCCCATATGTAGCGGACCATTCTATCCTCTGGTTGTCTTCCTACGTGCCCTGCCCATCTCAACCTTTGTGCCTTTATGAAGTTAATCAGTTCTGGTTGATTGTATATTTGTTTTAGTTCTGTATTTGTTTCTTCTCTTACTACTTTCTCCAATGCGATATTAAAAAGCGTGGGTAATCTTTGTTTAAGACCTCCCTGTTTAAGACCTGTGTCCATCTGAAACACATCTGATAGGTCATCTCCAATCTTCACTCTGCACCTAGATCTCGCAACACAAGCTCTGGTTACTCTGATCAGCTTAGGTGGGATGCCAAACTCAGTCATTGCATGCCATATTTTGACCCTTTTTAGGCTGTGTCGTATGCCTGCTGGAAATCTATAAATAACTGGTGGAAGTCTTGATTGAATTCCCAACTCTTTCTAGCAATTGCCTAATGGTAAACAGCTGGTCCGTTGTTGACCTATTTGCTCTGAAAGCGCACTGGTTGTCTCCCAATATCTTTGCGGTGAAGGAGGTTAGTCTTTGAAGAATTACGTTCGATAGGGCTTTATAAACTACATTGATTAGTGGTATCCCTCTGTATTTTTTGCAGACCGTTCTATCGCCTTTTTTGTGCCTGTTTTCTTAACGGTTTCTTTCCTAGGGTTCTTAGTCGTCTGTGTCTTTCCCTGTTCTCGTCTGTGGGACTTTTTAGCATTTTGAGTCTAGCAGTATTTCTCTTCTCCAAAGCACCATCACAATCTTCATCACACCGGTGGTTTCTGCGTTGTCTCCTGGGTTTCTTCCCTACCACCTTTCTAGCTGCTTCTGTAGTTGTTCCAGATATAAATGCGTATCCATATTAGTATTGGATGTGGTGTTAAATTTTTTCTGATCAGTCGCTCTAGTTCTTCCTGATACTGAGCTCTTATCTCTGTTTGCTGAAGATTTTCTGTATCCCACTGAGGAGAGAGACGAGTGGTTCGCTTGTTCTTTGCTGTAGATATTCTGACTTTGATTTTGGCTTTGATCTGAATCCATCCCCCCTGCAGCCTCTTACGTCTAGTACATTACGTCCGTGTCTTGTGCATCAATTACAACGTGATCTATTTGGTTCCTGGTACACCATCATTAGATACCATGTATTTTGTGTATATCTTTGTGTTCAAACATAGCTGCAAGATCTGCCACTCTTAGACCGTTGTCGTTGGAAGCATTGTGCAGACTGTGCATGCCCACATGAGGTCTAAGCGCCTTTTCTTGTCCAATTTTCACATTAAAATCTCCCAGAATGAGTGCCGATCGATACAAACACATCACACACTCTTTTACACAAAAGTAAAAAAAATGGACAATTTTCAATTAAAAGCAGATTGATTCATCAATTTCATCATCATAATAACGATCTGTTATTATGAAATAGTCAATTACTCTCAGAAGTGTTCACTTTAAATACCAGCACTCAAGTTACTAAATATTGATACGAATTAAGTCTATTTCCAGTAATTGTCATATAATTAAAGCTAGTGCTCAACTAAAACGGTATGGCACAATGTAGATTTATGCGCTCAATGGCTGAACATTTGGTTGTTATTTATCGATGTTAATAATACAGTGCATGAGGCAATTATAATTTATTATCCGGCTAATTATTTATACGTTCTAAGGTCAGTTAATGCGAGCTTTGCCTACTATCACCGCCCTTCAGAATCCTAATTCGCTTCAAGTAAGTCAGTCACCATTCCAGAAATAGTTGGGACTTATTTGGTAAATTATTTCAAAGGCGAAGGAATTCTAAGAGATCGATATGTGGATTGTTCCAACAAACAGTCTCTGATTCAGACTAAACAGCAACCAGAAATGACCTATTTAATTACACTAATTTATCTTGGAGTTATCTTGTTTCGTGACTTCTCATTCCCGTTTTGGGATAAATGAAGTTCAAAATACAATTTATCTGCCTCGAATATGGACAACTATTTTGAAAAATTGACATCAAGTTTCGGAAATTCTGAGAAATTAAATCAAATTTCCCAATTTCGTTTTTTTTTTGTGTTTCCACATCTTGTCATAACTTTAGCCTTTATTTTTTCTCGACCGCCTGTTTTACGTCTTTGAAAGATTCATCTTTTCTTCTTCATCTGCTTTGCGGTAGTTTATATTTGCTCGATTTTTTTCCTTTAGTCCCTTCTCTGATATGTTTTCATACATTTTATTCTTGTACTTATCAGCCATTTACATTTAGGGCCTTTTTGCTTTTTATGAAGAAAATTCTTAAGACAAGGTTTCTTTTTCAGAAAAAACCAATGACGTTTTCTAGTTGGAGCGGATTTCTTCCTTTTTAATTCGTTTTTTAGGTGGTTTGATCAGCGCAGCAAAATTCTTTTCCACGACGCCCTAAAAACCCAAAAAATTCACCAGTTTCATTACTAAACATTTATGTCTACCTCCTTGTAACTTCCGGTCTGTTAAAAAAATTACTTAGCATTACGTAACAATAAAAATCCCGATAAAAGATCGATAATATGCAACAAACAACGTGAATAAATATGTTTCCCACACTGCCCGTATTGAACCGCTCTAATGAAATCGTTTGCCATATTGATCGTAAATATAGTACGAGGCCAGTATGAAATTAATAGTGAAATATAGTTAAAAACCAGAATGATATGCTCGTTACGCTTATGAAAAACTAATCGTGCGTGAAAGTATCAATTACCCATTAAAAGCGATCTGCTGAGTTTAGCCTAAAGTGAAAAATTACCGGGGGACTTTATTAGTATAATGTTGCAATGTATTGACTAAAAAACGTATAAATATGTATTGTTCCATAAATAATTCATATTTAGCTATAACTTTCCTAAAAAGAGAATCGGTTAAAGCGTGAAGAAGAGCAAACGAATAACAAAAAATGCCTAAAAAGTAACATTAAACAGATAAATAAGTAGTTACAATCGAATCAAATCGAAGATCGCATGACGGTCATCAGACTTTTTACTCTTAAGAGACCCGTGTGCATTACCCATGAGATTTGCATTGAAACAATAACTCAATGCCATCAATGGAATGTTCGACTATCGTAAAATGTGTAACATCCTGCGTAATAATCCAATTTGTAAAATAACAACGCTGATCTGCATTTTTAAAGGTCGCAAGCTTGAAAAGAAGTAGGAAGTGCGGATTATGAAAATATGTCGACTATGTATGTGCCAAGACCTGGTGAGGACGAAATTGAGTCATCGCAATCGGTTGTCGTGATGGGATGTAATGGAAAGTGAAACAGAAATTGTGTGGTATTTTCGATGAGGGATTAGATTATCTGTTTATGGAATTCGGTCAGTCTATTAAGGTACTTATGCAAAAAAAATATGTTTTAAAAAGTCGTGGGATTGAAAGCTTTTACAAAAGAGAACACAGGATTATCGCTCATTTTGCCTTATGTAATGCACAAAGTTTGGTCATTCAAAAATTATGATCGGTGTTGCAAAATCACGACCATTCTCTACTTGTATAGCATAATCTAAGGTCATGATGACTGAATTTTTGCTTTAAATCAATGATTAAGGAGTGTAATTCGAAATTATCCGGCGAATGGAAAATGTTTATAAAATAAAGAGTTTTCAAGTCGAAAAAGAAATTAAAAAAATATTTGAAAAGTTCGAAATCGACACCAATTCTTGCAAAACTCGCATAAATGCGGAACATTTCAACCCACAACTGAAAAGTTGCAGATATTTCCATTCAAGGTGAAACTTTTAGCGTACAGAATCTGAAACCGACAATTATGCCCACTATTTCGACTAAATTAAATTATTTTTTCGCTAGACTTGAAACTTAAACATCAGTTTCGTTGCACAGTTTTTTCACCAAAAGGTTTGCAAAAAATGATTTACTTTCCATATCAATCATAAATTATTTCGTTTGCTGTATCGATTTTTACATTGAATGGTATTTTTTTTGAGTTTGGGCCCTGCGAATGACAATTATTCCCACTGAATCTAGTTTTATGTTACCTTTGGAAGTTTTGGAACATCCAAACTCTTCATAAATTTGCAGAAATTAGGGGTAAAAAAGGAGCAAATTTCCGACTTCGTAGCAAAGTCGCAATTATGCCCACAAAATGAACCCTCAGTTTTCGACCAATTCTTGCAAAACTCGCATAAATGCGGACAAATTTCAACCCACAACTGATAAGTTGCAGATATTTCCATTCAAGGTGAAACTTTTAGCGTACAGAATCTGAAACCGACAATTATGCCCACTATTTCGACTAAATTATGAATTTTTTCCACTAGACTTGAAACTTAAACATCAGTTTCGTTGCACAGTTTTTTCACCAAAAGGTTTGCACAAAAATGATTTACTTACTTCCATATCAATCATAAATTATTTCGTTTGCTGTATCGATTTTTACATTGAATGGTAATTTTTTTGAGTTTGGGCCTGCGAATGACAATTATTCCCACTGAATCTAGTTTTATACCTTTGGAAGTTTTGGAACATCCAAACTCTTCATAAATTTGCAGAAATTAGGGGTAAAAAAGGAGCAAATTCCGACTTCGTAGCAAAGTTGCAATTATGCCCACAAAATGAACCCTCAGTTTTCGACCAATTCTTGCAAAACTCGCATAAATGCGGACAAATTTCAACCCACAACTGAAAAAGTTGCAGATATTTCCAATCAAGGTGAAACTTTTAGCGTACAGAATCTGAAACCGACAATTATGCCCACTATTTCGACTAAATTATGATTTTTTTTCCGCTAGACTTGAAACTTAAACATCAGTTTCGTTGCACAGTTTTTTCACCAAAAGGTTTGCACAAAAAATTTACTTTCCATATCAATCATAAATTATTTCGTTTGCTGTATCGATTTTTACATTGAATGGTAATTTTTTTGAGTTTGGGCCCTGCGAATGACAATTATTCCCACTGAATCTAGTTTTATATTACCTTTGGAAGTTTTGGAACATCCAAACTCTTCATAAATTTGCAGAAATTAGGGGTAAAAAAAGTAGCAAATTTCCGACTTCGTAGCAAGTTGCAATTGCCCACAAAATGAACCCTCAGTTTTCGACCAATTCTTGCAAAACTCGCATAAATGCGGACAAATTTCAACCCACAACTGAAAAAGTTGCAGATATTTCCAATCAAGGTGAAACTTTTAGCGTACAGAATCTGAAACCGACAATTATGCCCACTATTTCGACTAAATTATGATTTTTTCCGCTAGACTTGAAACTTAAACATCAGTTTCGTTGCACAGTTTTTTCACCAAAAGGTTTGCACAAAAAATGATTTACTTTCCATATCAATCATAAATTATTTCGTTTGCTGTATCGATTTTTACATTGAATGGATTTTTTTGAGTTGGGCCCTGCGAATGACAATTATTCCCACTGAATCTAGTTTTATATTACCTTTGGAAGTTTTGGAACATCCAAACTCTTCATAAATTTGCAGAAATTAGGGGTAAAAAAGTAGCAAATTTCCGACTTCGTAGCAAAGTTGCAATTATACCTACAAAATGAACCCTCAGTTTTCGACCAATTCTTGCAAAACTCGCATAAATGCGGACAAATTTCAACCCACAACTGAAAAAGTTGCAGATATTTCCATTCAAGGTGAAACTTTTAGCGTACAGAATCTGAAACCGACAATTATGCCCACTATTTCGACTAAATTATGAATTTTTTCCACTGACTTGAAACTTAAACATCAGTTTCGTTGCACAGTTTTTCACCAAAAGGTTTGCACAAAAATTATTTCTTTCCATATCACATAAATTATTTCGTTTGCTGTATCGATTTTTACATTGAATGGTAATTTTTTTGAGTTTGGCCCTGCGAATGACAATTATTCCCACTGAATCTAGTTTTATATTACCTTTGGAAGTTTTGGAACATCCAAACTCTTCATAAATTTGCAGAAATTATGGGTAAAAAAGTAGCAAATTTCCGACTTCGTAGAAGTTGCAATTATGCCCACAAAATGAACCCTCAGTTTTCGGCCAATTCTTGCAAAACTCGCATAAATGCGGACAAATTTCAACCCACAACTGAAAAAGTTGCAGATATTTCCATCAAGGTGAAACTTTTAGCGTACAGAATCTGAAACCGACAATTATGCCCACTATTTCGACTAAATTATGAATTTTTGCCGCTAGACTTGAAACTTAAACATCAGTTTCGTTGCACAGTTTTTCACCAAAAGGTTTGCACAAAAAATTATTACTTTCCATATCAATCATAATTATTATTTCGTTTGCTGATCGATTTTACATTGAATGGTAATTTTTTGAGTTGGGTCCTGCTGCGAATGACAATTATTCCCACTGAATCTAGTTTTATATTACCTTGGAAGTTTTGGAACATCCAAACTCTTCATAAATTTGCAGAATTAGGGGTAAAAAAAGTAGCAAATTTCCGACTTCGTAGCAAAGTTGCAATTATGCCCACAAAATGAACCCTCAGTTTTCGACCAATTCTTGCAAAACTCGCATAAATGCGGACAAATTTCACCCACAACTGAAAAGTTGCAGATATTTCCATTCAAGGTGAAACTTTTAGCGTACAGAATCTGAAACCGACAATTATGCCCACTATTTCGACTAAATTATGAATTTTTGCCGCTAGACTTGAAACTTAAACATCAGTTTCGTTGCACAGTTTTTTCACCAAAATTTGCACAAAAAATTATTTACTTTCCATATCAATCATAAATTATTTCGTTTGCTGTATCGATTTTACATTGAATGGTAATTTTTTTGAGTTTGGGTCCCTGCGAATTACAATTATTCCCACTGAATCTAGTTTTTATTTACCTTGGAAGTTTTGGAACATCCAAACTCTTCATAAATTTGCAGAAATTAGGGGTAAAAAAAGTAGCAAATTCCGACTTCGTAGCAAAGTTGCGATTATACCCAAAATGAACCCTCATTTTCGACGACCAATTCTTGCAAAACTCGCATAAATGCGGACAAATTTCAACCCACAACTGAAAAAGTTGCAGATATTTCCATTCAAGGTGAAACTTTTAGCGTACAGAATCTGAAACCGACAATTATGCCCACTATTTCGACTAAATTATGAATTTTTTC
>JAJTJO010000291.1:0-21739 GCA_024550625.1 Dendroctonus valens | reverse complement strand
GCAAGGAAGCGACAATACAGAGAACACCGAAGGGAATACAAGAAGCTCATCAACCAAACGAGACAGCGGACATACGACCAAGACATCACGGACACACTGAAAGACGCCACCTGGCACAAAACCTGGAACATCCTGGCGGGGAAAAACATACAGACATAAAAAAGGTACGAGAGGACGATGGGACATATACCGAGACATAGGAGGACAAAAGGAATACCTTATGCGGAAATATTTCCCGCAGGACGCACCAGAGGACGACAACGAGGATATGCGGGAAAAGAACGAACGAAACACGAATACAAACAGGACACCGAACCAACAATAACGATGACAGAATACACAAATTGTGAATGGACTACAAAAACACAAAGCGACCGGAACAGACAAAAATACCCAACGAGGCGGCGAGACACATACTGAATGCAACGGACGACAAACTGGCGCGACTTTACAACAGATGTCTGGACGAACGCACGTTTCCAGCTTGCTGGAAGCGATGCCGTCTCGTCTGGATCCCCAAGAAAGACGGCAACCCACGGCCATTTCCATCCAGCCAACACTTCGGAAAATACTCGACAAACTTATAAACAGACGGCTACAACTCTTACTCGAGACGGAGGACAGTTAGAAAACGACAGTACGGCTTCAGGGAGGGGAAAAGTACGATCGACGCAATAGGAAAACTTGTAGACAAAATACAGACAAACAAGAACAAGAGACTAAATCAACAAATAGTCACGCTGGACCTTGCCAACGCTCTTAACTCGGCATGGAAGCCATATATTATGGGAGAGTTGGCAACGACGAACATTACAACCAACCTAGCGGGACTAATAGACAACTTCCTGACAGATAGACGGATGCAGACCAAGGACGCAACATACAACATGACGAAGGGCTGCTCACAAAGATCCAGCATGGGCCCAACACTCTGGCCGCTGGTGATGGAAGGGTGGTTCCGAACTATGGACCAAACAACGCAGAGGTGGAAGGAGGAACAAGCGACTGTAAGGACGTGGACATACAATACGTGGACGAACTGACATACATTCAGGCATTCGCGGATGACCAAGTGATCATTATCACGGGGGAATCCGCGAAAAGGATTGAAAACAAATGGACATACGTATGGGACGGGTGCAGGAAATGGGCAACACAGACAGGGACAAAATACAACACAAAAGAGACGGAGGCTATGTTCATCGGCACTAAAAAGATCCGGCCGCCGACTTTGAAAACAGACAATGATAAAATAGAACAAAACGACAACATCAAATACCTCGGAATCACATTCGACGGACAACTAAACTTCGCCAGACACATATACAAAACGAAACACAAAGTAGAGGAGACAGCACTAAAACTTGGACACAGGATAAAGCGACTGTGGGGGACAAACCAGACGACATTGGTACGAATAGTGCAGAGAGCAAAAAGACCGGCAGTGCTGTACGGCTCCCAGGTATGGGGACACAGGGCAGACGAGACAAAACAAAGACAACAACTTAACGCTATAATGAGGACGGGCTTGCGCATAGCTATCAAATCATACAGCACCACGCCAACAGCCGCACTACAAGTGCTGGCTGGAACGTCACCCTGGTGGATTGAAGCTATGGCAAGTGACAAACGTACACAAGACCAGACGAGACAACGGAGAGGAACACAGACTAAAACACAAAGACAAACCACACCCGAACATGGGACACCATACGAGTCACAGAACACCATCACATCAACAGAAGACAAGAAGAATACACACAGACGCCACCGTGAAGACGAACGGACGGACTGCAATAGGAGATACACATTGAAGACGCTGACGACCACAAAGTACAAATAACGGACGAGACTAAAATACACAACGCTGAGACGTACGCGGCAATTAAAGCCATCATAATAGCCAATACGAGACAATACACCAACATTACGATACTAACGGATAGACAAGAAATAGCACAGAACATCAACAGAGGAAAGACGACAACAAAGGCAATCACTGACTACAGCGACACATGGAACAAGGACACAAGAAAGGATGTTAGACAAGGATAGCATCTGCGAAAGGACCCGACAAGGACAACATACACAACGCTATAGCGCACAGGCTGGCGAGTGACGGCGCCGAACTTACGGACGTGACAGAAGACACAACCAGATACAACACTAAGTCATACAAAGAATGGGCCAAGACAAGACCAAACATGACAATGGACACATGGCAGGACTATTGGGACAAAGTGACAAAGGGACGACATTTGCAGGACGCTGGGCCGAGATACAATTAAAAGACATTCAAAGGGACACAATTCCCAACAGGACATGGAAATATCAAACAACACTTACACAGATTCAAACTGACAGACAGCGCGACATGTACATGTGGAACGGAGGACGACACAATCGACCACATAAAGCACAACTGTACAGAGCCCGACAGACAGCAAGCAAGACAACATATAAGGACTAAGTACGGCAACTACAACGTAACACTAAGACATCAGGACGGGAACAACGACGAGGACATACGGAAACTAAACGATTGGGCTGAACTGGTGATGCGCAAGGAGGAACTAGAATAAATAGATAATAGATAGAACTTAAGGGTTAGCGTAGGGAAAGTGTAACACTTTTCGAATAGGATAAGGTCTTTTTCCCCGTAATTTGGAGGGAGGAGGTCCAAGGAACGGAGAAAAGGAGTTTCATTGGTGGTCGTTTCGCGAATAGTGGGTGTGCATAACACAAGGGGACAAATGGGGTATACGAAGGTAGAGGTACCCGGCCATTGTACCCATCAACATGTATGTTTTCCCCGCCAGGATGTTCCAGGCTTTGTGCTAGGTGGCGTCCTTCAGTGTGTCCGTGATGTCCTGATCGTAAGTCCGCTATCTCGTTTGGTTGATGAGCTTTTTGTACTCCCGTCGGTGTTCTCTGTATTGTCGTTTCCTTGCGTCTCTTTCGTCGTCGTCTGTTGTTGCTTGTAGTTCCCTTCGTTCCCTGTTGAGTTGTTTTCTCTGTCTGTCCAGTGTCTCGTTCCACCATCCTGTCTCGTCCCCTTCTCGTAACGTCTTTGTCCTAATGTGTCGGCGACATGCTTGACTGCAGATCTTGTCAAAGCTGTCCGCTATGTTGTCGACACTCCGGTCCCAGTCTAGTTGGTCGGTTTGTAGTTTTATTTGGTCCTCGTAGCGTGTCCAGTTTATATTAATAAAGTCATACGTGCTCCTTTGCGTTTGGTTGTCGTGTGTTCAATGTCTATTTTGTATGTTATGTATTTCTGGGCCGAGAGCGTGTCGTCTTCCTTGACCGTCCAGTTTTTAGTGCGTAAGTTTTTTGTTAATGTCATGTCTACGTAGCTGTTCCCCATCGGTCCTTGAAATGTAGGTTGTTCGTATTTTTTGTTTTCAAATCTGTAACCCGTTGTCTATAGTCCAGTTGATCAGGTCCTCTCCGCGTTTGTCATTAACGTTGCCGCCCCATATGTCACTTTGTGCATTGATGTCTCCGCATAGTAGGTGTTGTCTAATTTGTGTTGTGTGTTCGCGCTGTCTTCTGTCTTATTCCTCTAGTCTCGTGGTTTTATTCCCCCCTGGTTCATCGTATATGGATGTTATGTACGTTGCCGTGTTGCCCGCTTTGTTGTTTATTCGTATTGTAGTTATGTTGTCGTTCGTAAGTTCCGTTATTATCGTGTAGTCTATGTTGTTCTTTATCCATATTTCCGTCTTCGAGTTCTGTCCGTTGTTGAGTTTTTTGTTTTATTGGTCGGTCTGTATGTTGTATAGGGTTCTTGCAGCATGACGATGTCTATGTCGTGGTTGGTTTTGTATTTGTCTAATAGTGCTGTCGCTGCCTTCCCTCTGTCTACGTTAATTTGTAAAATTTTCATGTCTGAACTGTCCATCCCGTATTCCCATTCTGTCGTGTTTGTCGATCTTGCCTCCTCCTCGTTTATAATCTCTCCCACTTTGTCTTTCAGGAATGCCACTTTTTCTTGTTGTTCCGGACTGAGGTTCTTGGCGGGAGACCGCTTCTCTGCCCCCATCCGCCCCTTTTTTATACATTCGCACTGGCCATCTGGGTAGGGACTGCCTTTTTGGGATTGCACACATTTCGTCGCCCTGTTGTTCCATTACTTCCCAGTTGTAAATCGTTTTTCTTTTTCGTTCGTCCCCTTCGTCCATTGTCTTTCTGCGTTTACCCTTTACCCCTTTTTTTTCTTTTTTTTATAGGGGGTAGCCGCCGTGCTCCTGATCACTTTTCCCTTTGACGGGCCCCTGTTCCGACGCACGGTTTCGCCGGAAATCGCGATCGACCCCGCCGCCGTTAGTTACGGGTAGGAGATGTGCCGCCGGTCAAAATTAACTTTGTAAGTCCCTTTCGCCGACGCACCGTTCTCCAGTTATTCCACTTTATGAATGTTCAAAGACATTATTTCGGGGCGGGTCCGTTAACCACTTTTTAAGTGTTTTTGTATTTCTCCGACACCCCGTTTGTCCGCAATTATCGAAAAACTTTTTTTAAAATTCCCCGCGCTCACAACGCCCTTATGTTGGTTCCTGTTCTTTTTTTTCCAGTTCCGGCCCTTAGTTTGTCCGTGTAAAATAAAACAAAAATTTTAATTTTTTTCTCTGGGGGTGGTCGGTACGACCCCTCTGTACTTCCTAAAGAACTCGAAGTCCTTCCGCGATTACGCGCACCCTTGGTTTTAAGTGTTTTTGTGGTTAACGCGCATTCGCCACTAGTTCACTAAATGACTGTCTTGTTGTCAACTTTTTAGTTGTCCTTAAATGTTTTTATATAGTTTTCTAATGTTGTAATGTTACAGTGTATAAACCTTAACCTTAATTGTCACTTACTTACCCTCTTGTAGGGTATTTTCTTTCCCTTCCCTTGCTTGCTAAGTCCTTTCAAGTTAATAATAATTTCAAGTCCTTTCAAGTTAATATTAAGAATAATATTTTACCTTCGCCCGCGCTGCAAATCTTGGCCGATTTCTCCGACCAGTCGACTTTCGTCCGCACTCTCCTTATCGCGAATTTATCAAGTTTTTCGACTGATAATCCGCACACGAACGACCAATTTTGTCCTAAATTTGACCGTATAAGTTCACTTAATTTACACTTATAACTACTTATTCTTCTATATTTGTCCACCGTTTCCGGATCGCATCACTAAATTAACACTTATTAACTATTTATTTAATACTATAACTTAATATTAATAACTTGAACTTACCTTTATCGTAGGTCCGGTGACCACTTTTAACTATTTGGATTTCCGCCGACACCCCGTTTGTCCGCAATTGACGGAAAATTATTTTTAAATTTCCCCGCGCTCACAACACCCTTATGATGATCCCGTATTGTTTTTTTTAGTTCCGGCCCTTGGTTTGTCCGTGTAAATTAAAACAAAAAGTTTTTTTTTCTCTGGGGTGGTCGGTACGACCCCTCTGTACTTTCTCCAACTATCGAAAGTCCTTCCGCGTTTACGCGCACCCTTGTTTTTGAATTTTTATTATATATCGCGCATTCACCACTGTTTCGTGAATTGTCTGTTATAAAATTAAAGTCCCTTAACCGTAAGTATCCCTACTTACGAAGGTTAAGTCCTTACAGATGTTGACTGGTTTACTTTCGTCCACGCTTCAAAACTTGGCCGATTTCTCGGACCAGTTCACTTTCGTCCTCACTTTGCTTATCGCGAATTGCTAATGTTTTTCTGCCGATAGTTCACCCACAAATGTCTCTGAATGTCCAATTTTATACTAAATATTAACGATTAATTTCACTAACTTACACCTATTAACTACTTATTTGTCTATATTTGTCCACAGTTTGCGGATCGCACCACTAAATTTACACTTATTAACTATTTGTCTAATATTTTATCTTAATCTTACTAACTTAAACTTATATTTGTCGAATCGCAAATATCCACGATTAAATATCGTACAACTGGAATTTCGTCCGAACGGTTTGAATGCGAGGTGTAAACAGTGTTTACAGTTCAGCCACGGTCGGAGGTCCCCAATCAGCCTCCTAGTCCACTGGGCCTTTTCCAAGATGGCATCCCACCTGGCCTCCCACAGCGCCCCTGAGGCGTGCCTCGCGGCTTTCCTCGCAGATCACAAATGTCCGCCACCGTCGTCGTGAAGCCGCTTCGGCTCCATCATCAGGAGGTCCATGGGTGGCATCCCCCGTAATCACCTGAGCTCCCGACATGGGTCCCAGAGGCGATCTAAAGGAGAGCTCTCCGTTGTACCCCATTGATCATTATGCGATATTTGGCGAAGGTTGCCCAGTCATGCCACACGGGAGCTGCATATAGAACCATTGACTCCACGACCGTATATAGAGCCTTCCTCTTGGCGGAGTCCGGGCCGCCGATGTTGGGCATCAGCTTGGACAAGTCCCCGATCTTCTTTGACGCCCTTTGTGTGGCCCCCTCGATGTGCCGCCCTAATCTGCGGCCTGGCTGATGGACACTCTCAGGTACCTCACCGTGTGCTGAGGTTTTACTAGGGTTCCGCCGACGATGAAAGATATATCGTCCCTCTTCCTCTTTCCCGACAGAATGACAGACTTTGTCTTCTCCGGCACAATGGTGATGCAGTTGTCCCGCAGCCATGCTGTGATTATGACCAGCGCACTGTCAGTCTTATCAATCAAGTCTTGTCTGCTACCTGCAGAAACCACTAGCCCTATGTCATCCGCCAACCCTGTGGTTCGGGACACCGGTGACAATTTCAGCCTCAAAACCGCGTGATGCAATATTATCCAGAGGAGGGGGCCGAATACAGAACCCTGGGGGATGCCCACAGTTCAACAGGTATCCCGACACTCCTCAAAGCTCCGACGCCCTGACCAGGGTGGCCCACGAGGCGCTATTGAATGAGTTCCGGACATCCAGGATGATGAAGACACACCATCTGTTCCCGCCTATACCGTCGCGTCCCAGGTTTGTAGCCCGGGCCATCTCGATGACCCGCTCCACACTCCTGTCCTTCCTGAAGCCGTACTGGTTATCGGCCAGGTCTCCCCTTTGCATCAGTTCCTCCTCTAGACGGGCGTTAATTAGGTGTTCGAACAGCCTGGCGATGGTGTTAATCAGGCACAAAGGCCCTGGTGTCCTCGAGCAGCAGCTTCGCCTGCTAAGGAATCAAGACTAGTCTGCCAGTTTTCCAGCTATTCGGGAAACTCTGCGATTTCAGCAAGCCATTCAAAATATCCATCAGCAGTCCCCGGAAGGATTCCGTCAGGAGGTCGAGTGCCTACGAAGGGTATCGTGCTAGCAAGGCCCCTTTACGATCCTCGATGGGTGATCCCCATTCCGGCGACTTGGCGGTGAAGTCCGCAACCATCAACGCCTCTGTTCGTCGCATTCGTCTCAGGAGCGCCCCCATGTGTGTGTGTTCGAACTTGACCGCTCTGCCCGGATTCCTACCTTCCGGCATTCACCAAGCTCGGGTTTCCGCACACCTACGATCGTTGCGAAACAACTCTCATTAGAACTCCTTCTCCATACCATGGACCTCCTCCCAACGAATCTGTGGAGAAAGGGTGGACCAATTCTACTCTAATCTACTACATCTATCGTCTAACCTAATATAGCGACTTTTTAGATTTTCCCTCCACTGTCCTTATGTCTACCCTATTCTATCCGCACATTGTCCTTATTGTCTATTCGCGCGCTGTCCTGATTTTTTTATCTTACTTGATTACTTATGGCGCAGTGTCCTAATCATGCATTTTAGCCATGTCCTCGGTGAGCATGGACATTTCTCATTGCCGCCTCCTTTGCCATGCTTGTGCCCCACATTTCACTGCCGTAGAGTACTGCTGGTTTGAGTGCTCTTTGCGTTATGTGTATGAGGTTTTCCGGGTTGCATCCCCACACTCTTCTTGTTTTGTAGCCGATCCTAATGGCCATCTCCTCAATTTTGTGACGAACGCGGTTGAAGTGATTCGTGTAGGTCAGGAGTCTGTCCACTTGTATGCCCAGGTATTTCAGGCGACTGCGCTGTTCAATTGTGGTGTTCACCCTTTTTAGCGCCGGAGTTCGTATTGATTTTGCCGACACATACATGGCCTCCGTTTTGCCCTCGTTTTAGGTGGCGCCACTTTCGGCCGCCCATTCCTGACATGCGGTACAGACGATGCTCCACTTCCTCTCTTTCTTTTTCGCCGATGTCCCTTTCATGACTAGCACCTGGTCGTCGGCGAAGGCTTGCAGGTATGTGAGTTCATCCGTCAGCTCTTCTCACCTGTCCTGCTGCTAGTGTAGTTCCTCTGCCTCTGCTCTGGCTGCGTCCAGATTGTCGAACCAGATCTGCATACCCACCAGCCAGAGTGTCGGCCCCAAGCTGGATCCTTGTGGACACATATGTCAGGCCTCTCATGATGATTTTCATGTCCGCCAGGAAGCTGTTGATCATGCTGGCCAATGTTGTACTGATGTTGGTCCTCAATCTAGCCAAACCACTGTACCAAGCAAACGAGCCCGAAGAAACCAGCGACAAAAAAACCCGAAACACCAGGCCCTGCAAGGCGTCCACCCACCCTCAGCATCACAAGTGAGGACAACATCCCTCATGACCTTTATTCTCCAATATATGACATTACTATGTTGCCACTCTGGCCTTTACCTACCGAGAGAGAAAAAGATAAAAAAAATAACAAAAACAAACTACCTTAAACCTACCCTAACCAACCTAACCGAATACGATACACTAGAGAGGTCCCGGAATTTCGACCGTTCTCTACCGTTGAGCTAGCTCGAATGAGACTGTGTTTACATGTGTTTCGAACGTCGCTGCTTTTCTCGGGTTGCCCACCTTGCGGCATACCCCATTCACCCGTGTCGCGTTTCCGCACACCCACTATCTTTGAGAAACCCCTGTCATGCGAACTGCTTCTCCGTATCTTGAACCTCCTCCCAACCAATTAGCGGGGAAAGGGATCTATCCTAATTTTAAATAATCCAACTGTGTACATTTTCCTTGCACTATCCTTATTATCTAGCCTATTCTATTCGCGCATTGCCTTTATTATCTGTTCGCGCTTTGTCCCGGTTTTCCTTATTTAGTCCTTATCACTACTTAGTCTACTTATGGCGCAGTGTCCTGATCACTCGTTTCGCGCCATTTCATCGGGGAAAATAACCATTTCGGCCCCCCTTATTTAGTTTGTGGTATCACTTGTTATTCTTCCGTGCTTGCGCAGTTGACTGTCCAGCGACCGGAACCCGCTGCGCACTTGACATCTTGCCGCGAACCTGTCCGCCCTTGTGCACCTGAAATTAATGTGTCCCACAGTCTCATCGCCGGTTGCGCAAGAGCACTGCGCATTGTCTCTTTTTGCGAAGGGCTTTAGGCGCGCTCGGATGTTCCTGTGTCCTGTCGCTAGCTGGATCGCCTTGAAAGAAAGGCTCAGCACTCCCCGTCCTAGCTCCTTGCAGATCTGGAAGAGTTCCTTTCCTTTGTCCGCGGAGGTTCACTCCTTTTGCCACTCCCTCATGGTGGTGGCATTCCGCTCTTCACCCAGTCAATATTCGTCCTGAGGTTATAGCGGTCCGCCTCGGTGGTGGGCATGTCCGCCTTTGCCCCTTGGGCTGCTAACGCGTGTGCTCTGGGGTTCGCAACGTTGGACGTTTTGTGGCCTTCTTCCCACTCTACTGTCGCCTTCCATCCTCTCGCATGGCGCTGTTCCATGAGCCTGAGGATGTCCGCGTGGATTCTGGTCCTGTCGTGGCCCTTTATGGATTGCCTCCGTTGTTTCGTGGGTTGTCCGTCCTGATCACCATCTGTGGCGCGTTGCTGCGTCTCCCAGTTGTATGGCTTTCAGTACTCCGAAAGCCTCCGCAATCCCTATTTTGGTATTGTCCGCCAGTCTGCACGATGCATCGCGCCCTTGTACTGCTATGCCCACGGTGGCCCTGCCGTTGATTTTCAAAGTGGCGTCAGTGTGCATCCGCAACACTGGTTTGGTGTCGTCGATGCGCGCATGGGAGAAACGCCTCGCACGGGTTGTGGTTTCTGTTTGTGCCCTGTCAGTTCTGCATTTTCCGCGCTTGTTCTCTTCGTGTGGCTGGCATACCTCACCAGCGCTTCAATCCACCATGGCGGTGTTCCGGCCATGAGCTGAGCTGCCGCCGTAGGTGTCGTGGCGTAAGATTTTATACCATTGTCAGTGACGTCCCGCACTGTCGCCTCCATGCTCTTTTTGCAGGTCTTTTTTGCCATGCAAACTCCCCAACCTTCCTTACCATAAAGCACTGCAGGTATGAGTGCTCTTTTGCATCAGGTGGACTAGGGTCTCCGGGTTGTGTCCCCACACTCTTCTGGTTTTGTCGCCAATCTTGATGGCCACCTCTTCAGTCTTGTGGCGAAACGCTGCTGATGTGATTCCTGAAAGACAGCTGTCCATCATCTGGACACCCAGGTACCTCACGCTACTTCGCTGGTCGACCGTAATGTTCGCGGTTTTCAGTACCGGAGGGCGAATTGGCTTTGCCGACACAAACATCGCTTCAGTCTTTCCCTCGTTGTAGTGAACGCAGCTGTCGGCCCGCCCACTCCTGGCAAGCGGTCGAGATGATCTCCCCACTTCCGCTCGATCCTCTTCTCAGATGTTTCTTTGATGACTAGCACCTGGTCATCTGCGAAGGTTGGTAGGAATGTTAGATCGTCTGTTGTTTCTTCCCATCTGTCCTGCTGTTGGTGGAATTGCTCCGTCCAAGCCTCCTGGCGGCGTCCAATTTTTCGAACCATCCCTGCATGGACCACCAGCCAGAGAGTCGGACCCATGCTGGAGACTTGTGGGCACCCCTTGCTTATGTCGTAGGTCATACCCCTAATGGTAATCGTTTTTTCCCATGAGGAAGCTGTTTATCCTGCTGGCCAGTGTGATGGTAATGTTCGTTTTGCCGAGCTGGTGTAGGATATACGGATATATACCTTATATAGGATATATAAGGCGTTCTTCAGATCGAGCGTTTTACTAATTGCTGATGTGTGTCAATCTGCTGAGGGCGCCGAGCGTGGCTTCTGCCCTCTCTGAACCCGTGTTGTCTGGGGTACAGGTGTCCGCCGTCCGCAAGCAGGTGTCTGCAGCCTCCCGTTCAGTAGGTTGTCCAGGATCTTTCCTAGCGTCGGTTTCAGGCCGATTGGCCCGCAGGGATCCTTCCTTTCGTCGCAGCCATACGACCTTGCTAGAACTTCCAACACATCGCAAATACCCGCTCCTTCATGCAGGTGTTTTACAACTGGACGAGCGTTTCGCCCATTTCCCTCATTATGTGTCTTGCCGCTTCGTTGGGGATCTTGTCAGTTCCCGTCGCCTTATTGGGTTTTCAGCTTTATAGACCACATTCTCCAGCTGAATGCTGGTTATAGGTGGCTCTTCGTTGTTGCTGAAGGTGGGCGTTTGACCCCTGATCGCTTGCCATCGTAGCCGTGTCCATGTTGGGTCGTCGCTGGTAAATTACTTGTCCGTGAGGTAATTGTATTTATCCCTCTCGGACGTGGTGTGTAGGGCCCGTCCCCTTTGAGGATGGTGCAGTGCTGGGCAGGTGTCTCTTCGCTGCCAGTTTCCTCCATAGTTTGTGCCAAGTTTCATCGCTTAACAGCTCCGCGCTTTCTTCGTCCGCTGCCTGTTGTCTGGCTGCCTCTATTTGCTTTTTATAAACCCGGCGCATACGTTTGTATTGCTCCTGGTCCTGCTGTCTTGCTCCAGGGTCCGTTTCCAGTTGGGCCTCTCGCCTTTTCCGGTGGATGCTCTTCTTTGAGGCTTCCAGTGCACTGTTCCGCCCAGCCCATCTCGTCACCTCGTATTTGAATTTTGGTCGTTATGCGAGATCTGCATGCTCGCATGCAGATCCTGATGACCTGGTTCGCCAATGTTTCCGCATCGTCGTCCCACTCCAAGTCGGCGGTTGCCCTGCCGATTGTCCTTTCCGAACTTGGCCCAGTTGGTGTTGATGAAGTCGTATATTCGCGCTGCTGGTGTTGCAACAGGGTTGCCGATTTCCACTTCAAACCGTACGTAGTTGTAAAGGGAGAGCGTCTCGAATGTCTCAATGTTCCAGTTTCGAGCCGCCGTCCCTCTCACCATCGTTAGGTCGATGTAACTGTTGCCTCGTGGTTCTTGAAAAATCGGACCTTTGTGTTCTCAATCAGCCAACTGATCATTTCCTCGCCTCTCGCGTCAATTGACGTTCCGCCCCAAATCGCATGACGTGCGTTGAAGTCGCCCCGACAATGTGTCTGCCCATTGCGAGCCCTAGCTTGCTGCTCTTATCCCGAAATTCCTGAAGTCTGGTATAGCTGTTGCCCTTTTTGATCCAGTAGTGCGGTGGCCATGTTGTCGCTCGTGAGACCGGTTATTACGGTGTGGTTAATTTCGTAATATAGTGGCATGGGACGTGAGTTGTTGGATTTCTGCCACTCAATTTCTAGCGAACGTTTTAAGAAGATTCGGGCTAGTTTTCAACCATCCAAGAATTATGGTCGAATCTGACCACAGAAAGACATCGGAGATTCTTAATTTGAGAGATTTCTCTACTTGACAGGAAAGCTTAGCGAGAAGAATTGCTTCGCAAAGTCCGAGCTTGGGAATAGTAATAGGTTTAAGAGGGGCAACCTTGGCCTTTGCGAACAACAAATGAGCATGAGACAAATTCTGCTGATCGACGCTACGAAGGTAAATACAGGCTCCATAGCCTTGAAGGGATGCATCGGAAAAACCATGCAACTGAATACCTTTAGGTTCATTGCAAAGCACATGACGAGGAATCTGTAGCTCTTAAGGTCAACCAACTCTTTGCGATACGATTTCCAACTGCGTTGCATCTTAAAAGGAATGGGATCGTCCCAAGACAGCTTTTCCATCCAGAGTTGCTGAAGCATCATTTTGGCACCCAAGGTGCACGGGCTTAACAACCCTAGAGGGTCAAAGATTTGCGAAATTTCGAATAGAATAGATCTTTTCGTATTCGTATTTACCCAAGACTTTGAAATAGAGTACATTAAATAGTCGGACTGGAAGGACCAAATCAAACCTAAGGTACTGGTATACTCATTCACTCCAAACTGCCGTACACTCGGATGAATATCGGAAGCAGGGATATCCTTTAGAACCGTGTAGTCATTTGAAACCCACTTTCGCAGATTAAAACAACCAGCCTTAAGAATATTAGAAAGTTCAGAGCATATGCGTTGAGATTCGGACAGATTGTCACAGCCAGTCAGGAGATCGTCAACATAAAAATCAGACTTGATAATCAAAGAGATTTCTGGAAATGATGTATCACAATCAATGACTAGCTGACATAAGGCTCGAATTGCTAGAAAAGAGGCAGAAGCGGTGCCATAAGTCACAGTATTTAGATTGTAACATTTAAGAGAATCAGCGGGTGATGAGCGCCAGAGAATCCGTTGTAATGCTCTTTGCGAAGGTTCTACCAGGACTTGGCGATACATTTTCTCGATATCAGCGGATATAGCATATCGATGTTGACGGAACCGAATTAAAATAGAGAACAAGTCCTGTTGCACGACAGGGCCAACCATCTGCAGACTGTTGATAGAATGGCCAGAAGTGGAGGGCATAGACCCATTAAAAATAACACGAAGCTTTGTAGTCAGACTTTCTTCCTTTAAGACTCCATGATGAGGAAGATAGTAAGAAATTTCAGAAGGATGTGGAACAATGGCAGTCATGTGTTGCAATTCTTCATATTCTTTCATGAAGGTAGAATATCGTTCATATAACTGAGGATTTGATTGGAATCGTTTTTCAAGGGAAAGAAATCGCTTCTCGGCTGTTTTGTAAGAATCGCCAAGCAACTCGACAGAAGCTTTGAAGGGAATAGAAACGATAAAACGACCATCTGAACTTTTGCGGGTATGTTGACTAAAGTGGTCTTCGCACGCCTTTCTTCCGAAGAAAGTGCTCTGCTCTCCGGATAATGTTCGAGCTCCCAGAACCTATTAAGCTGATCAGGCAGATCATTAAGGCGGCTTAGATGACACCGAACTTGGACATCAGATTGAAAACCAATGGAGCCTGAAACTACCCAGCCGAAACGTGTTTTTGGGAATTGGAAGATTTGGACCCAAACGCATTTGTCCAATGCACAAAATGTTGAAGAAAGCCGAAGCGCCTATTAGAAGGTCAATGTCACCGGGTTTATAGAAAGTTGGGTCCGATAACTTCAAGTTTTCCGGAATCTTGAATTTATCTATATCTATCTGGATACCAGGAATACTGCCTGTAATTTCATCAAGAACAAGACAAGAGAGATGAACCTTAAAAGAAGATGGATGAGCATGCACTTCAACTGCACATTTAGCATTCGCCAGGGATGCGGCTTGTGCCAGTCCAGAAATAGATATGTTGACTGACTCAACGGGCAAATTCAGCCTTTTACATAGACTGGATTTAATGAAATTTGTTTGCGATCCTGAATCCAGAAGTATTCTGATTGTATGAGATTTTCCAAAAGAGTCAATGATCTGCGCAGACGCGGTAGGTATAGAACTTGAGCCGTATTCGAAGAAAATGCAGAAATAGTTGAGGAGCGCTCCGGTTCCTCTACCGATGTGGAAACAGGAAAAGTTTGAGCTGTTGATTGAATTGAATTCAGGTGTAAGCAAGTGTGATGTTTTGATTTGCAAAGACGACAAGTAAATGTAGAACGACACTAGAATGCGTTCTAGGTTTTTCGTTAGCCGGTTTCGATTGTTTGCACTCCAAAGATTCTAATAGATTCGCTATATTTTAATAAACCCTTTAAATTGATCGAGATTTGGCAACTGCGATCGTAAATTATTTTTGAAGGTTTCCCATTCGCGGGCAGTAGTAGGGTCCAGTTTCTTTGAAACTACGTGAATTGAAAAGGCATCCAGAAGCTCAGCTTCTGTAGCTAATGATTTTAGTGCTGAAACGTGCTTAAAAAGTGAATCGTTCATTTTCCTTAAGTTGGTAGCTGATTCCCTTGATGAGGTTTCAATTTCAAGTATTGACTTAAGGTGATTGTGTACAAGCATTCTGGGGTTGTTGTACCTTTCGCATATAGAATTGAACGCTACAATATCGTTATCGCTAGTAAATTCATATATTAAAATATAATCACACACATTTTAAAAAGTACATCCAGAACATTGGCTTTCAGGTGATGAGTCACATCAAAATTGTTATACAAAATTTAAACCTAGAAGCGATAAGTTGGACACACCTAACGTAATATACAGGATTGACTGTTTGAACTGTGACAACACATACTTAGGACAAACAGGGCAATATTTAAAGAAAAGAATTAACGAACATAAGTATAGCTTAAGAAAAGTTAACGAAAATGCAACAGCATTAGCACAACATGCACAACAAAAGTTGCATGATTTTGATTTCTATAACACACAAATATTGATTAATGAGGACAACTATAATAAGAGAAGAATCCATGAAATGATACAAATTAAGAAATATCAGAATACAATAAATTTCAGATCAGATACAGACAATCTTATCTCTGTGTATCATACGCTAATTAGATGATCGCATGCATGAACAGATTGGACCAGGTAAATGAAATGTAAACATCTGATATTGAAGAATTGCCAAGCAATTCCTAGAATGCAAAGAAAAGACGAAAGATAAACAGGTTTTTTTTGTATCGCTCGCTTGATATCGAATAAAATATGCAAAATTCAGTGACCAGTCAAATGTGAGGTTGAAGGCAACTATATACGTAAGTTGAATTTAGATCCTAAAACAATAGATTCTAGTCTTTTCCCAGACATGTTTGTCCTGACTCATCACCTGAAAACCAATGTTCTGGATGTACTTTTTAATATGTGTGTGATTTGTATTTTAATATGTGAATTTTGGTGAAAGTTTTCTATTTAAATTGATGATAACTGTAAATATATATTTTAGAAACTGATCATGCTGGATAAAGACACCGAAACATATTTGTAACATTTTAAATAATAAACAATAAAATTGACTGAAACCCAGGAATACATTGGTGTGGTTAATGTTGATCCTGATCCACAGCTCCGTTTTTGATTTTTTACCGTGCCTCACTCGCCTGTATGTCCCGTCTGATTTGTGGGACGTATGGCTCTTGCACCAATGCCAGGTCTTTGCCGTGTCCTGCAAGTACCTCTCCATTAGTCCGGTTGCCGCCTTTCCTCTATCAGCGTCAAACTGCAGCACCTTCATTTGGGGTCGCGTTGTTTGCAGTCTCCCTGTCAGCGCCGCAGTTCACCCTGGTTTGTTGGTGTAGCGCAACCTTGTGGGCGTATATTGGGCACAGCCAGTCCCGGGCCGCGTGCTGCCTCTCCTGTTTAGCAATTCCCTGCCTTTTGCAGTTTGGGCAGTCCAGGTCCTGCGATAGGCATTGGCGACCTGCATGCGCTCCTCCGCACGTGTAGCACCTTGCCTGTTCTTTGCAGTGCTTGGCCACATGTCCAAACATGCAACAGTTGAAACACTGAGTGTCGTTTACCTCCTATACAATCCTGACTTCGCTGAGGTCCAGGTAGATCCTGCCCTTTCGCACCATTATCTTGAAGTCTTCGGGCTCTTTCACCACTTTTTCCCTGTTGTTCTTGTAGCGGTTTGCCCACCGTCTGAGGACCTTAGCTCTACCTGCGAGGTTCCATCCCAGTTGCTCACAGAGTTCGGGATTCTCTGCCGTGATCACTTGTATCAGCTGCTCGTCCGTGTAGCCAGCCTGGTTCCTATGACGGTCAGCCTCGGCAGTGTACGTGTGAGGTGCTTCAGTTGGATGTCTGGTCGCCCTCCTATCTTTGCGTCTATCGTCTTCTGTTGTGCCTCATGCTTGTACTGTATGGCTATCTGTCGATTCCTCGTTGTGGCGAATCCTCGGATCTCTCCCGTGTTTCGGGCCTCTTCCTGTGCCACCTCTTTGATGATCTCGCTGACTTCTGCAGGTTTCTTGCCTTCTGGTACCTTGTTGTGAATTTTACTGTAGCTATAATTATTTTATCTCGGGCGTGAGTTAGAGCAAGAGCCAACTAATACTTTACGGCTAGTGAACAATATTTAGAACGCCAATGGATAATACAAAATTACGCACACTCAAATTCAACTGCACAACTGATGTATTTAATCAAGTTAACAATTTTACTGAGAGAAAGAAAATTACAAAATATATAAATTTACTTAGAGTGTATAACTCGGATATTTTTGGTTGCATCCTTAATCTATGGATACCTTAATTTCAATCAAGCCTGGATGTGAAGGGGAAGGATCCTGAGGGGTACTGCCTGGAGTGATCACTTCAGTCAGTGGCCTCGCAGGTCTTCAAAGGGGATCGGCCGTGATCATAAATTAAAAAAATCCCCAGTAAAGGGGTACCAAAATATATAAGGAGACTCAGGTCCGACTGTGAATCGCAATTAAAGTAAAAAGCAAAATGAACTGAATCCAGTCGAACTTGAATGTTTCAGCACAAGCAGTTAACTATTGAACGTTAATAAGTCCAGTTATAAAAAAATAATGTGATCAAAAACTGATAAAAAACAAAAGTCTTCACCAAAAGTTGGGCGCCAGCATGCTCCAAGTAGCATACAAAAATGGAAAGTCTACCAAAATGGAAAACACCAGATCAGTTCAACGTCAAAAGTCCAATGGTCCGCTGAGGTTCCCCAAAAGAGCTGGTTTTTAATTGCTCCACGGATCTCGGATCAATTACACGTAGTCATATCGGCCATCATGGATTCGTCATTAGATAATTGCTTTTCCCAGTGAAAAAAAAGCTTCTTGCAATCTATGCAACCATCAAGGAATTTCTCGATTCAAAAATCCTCCAAAAACCGACCATGCGGTAGCGCTGAACACTATCAAAAATTCAAAACCCGACCATGCGGAATAAACTCGAAAGACCTGCCGATCTGATCGTCACGGCCTAATTAAATCTTCTCAACCCAAAAATCTACCGTTACACCAGTAGAAGTTTTTCCTCCCCCCATCCTTCCGTTGGCGCAGGAATCAAAAATCACCAAATTCATTGGCCCTAACGGACACGTGATCCCGCAATCTGGTAAACATTTCTTCACCTGCGATAAGAATCGCCAAATTTGCTAGATTCGGATTTTACGGCCAAAATTTAACTCTATGATGCAAAAACCAAAACAGATATGCTTGGCAAATAACTTGAAAACGCATACCGAGGTCGAAAACAAGTTAAGAGGTTTACGGCAAAATATTTGCACGTAACAACCTGCACCAGGGTGATGAGCTTCTCTCGTTTCTCTGGTGTTTTCCATCCCGGTGCATTCTCCTTTTTGCCGTTTTCCTGCCCTGCTATGTCAGCGTAGGTCCGCTTTACTTACCTCCTGGTTCTCCTCTGAGGCTTTTGTGTTTGCCATTCGGCTTCAGTTTCCGTGTCCTTTGGCGTCTCTACTTGAGTGCTTTCGGTGGCTAGATGTTTGGCTGTTAGCCTGCTCAGTATCCCGTGACCGGTCTTGGATGGTTTTCTTTTGTCACTCTGCTCGGTGCTGTTGTGGCTTTCAGATCCTTCCTGATTTCTTGGATCTCAGCTGCCATTGCCTTCATTTGTGTCATCATTTGCTGCTGTTGGGCCATGATAACGCTTGTATCCTGCTGTTGCGCCATTGTACCACCTTGTTGGCTGTCCGTCAGTAGCCCTATCAATATGTCCGTCAGTTCATTGACGTTGCGCAGCACTGTTTCCCGGTCCTCTTTGTTGAATTGCAGTTTTCCATTTTGGTATCTGCTAACCGCTTCGATTATGGACTGTTTAGCCCTTATCGCTTGTTACGTCGTTTGGCTTGACTCTTTTCGCTCGACGATGTTCTTGTCCATTTTTTCAGTCAGTCATGCTTTTGGTGTTTCCACCGTTTCCATTTCCGTTTCCTCCTCATCTATTCCTGATGCCGCCTCCCTATCTTCGCCTGTTGCGTGCAGTGCGCTGACCGATGCCAGCAGGGAGACCAGGTTGGATTGTTGCTCCGGACTGATTGTCTTGGTTGCTGGCGGCCGACGGCGTGAGAGTGAATATGGGTACTGCAGTCCTCCGTTCTTGCTCGCTCTTGCGGGTGACCTTGCCAGCATTGGTGTTTTCGGGATTGCTGCCAACTCCGTTCCCATGTTGGCCAGTAACTCCCAATCCTTCTTCCTTTTGCCTCCCTCGCTATTGTTTCCTCCTGTGTCACTCATTTCACAGACTTCACTTGCGCGGGTAAATCGCGGTGCCGTTTTCAGAGTCAGCTTTCAGCTGTCAGCCGTCAACTGTCAGCTGTCAGCAATGCGCGGGTAAACCACGGTGGCCGTCCACCTTCAACCGTCAACTGTCAACCGTCAGCGAAACGCGGTAGGTAAACAAACAAATATACACAAATAAACAAATACGCAAACAAACAAATAAGCAAATATAAACCAATAGCAATAAATTGTCATAAGAAATGTCACATCGGCAGCGTCGCACTTTTCGTCCAACTAGCGAAAAGTGACAACGGCACCACCTCTTGCCTGAAGGGTCGAGCGAGCCTGAAAAAAGGTCGGATCCCTACCCTTCGAAGATAGAAAAGTGGCCGTTCTCTATTATTCGCCCTATCTATGCACTATTAAATGGAATTTTCTGACTTTTATCTATTGATAACTCTTAATCATTTTGCTCGATTTTCACCAAACAAGCACACCCCGTTTCGTTAAATTGTCCTCTTTAATTAGATATTGATTTCGATTTAAACTATCCACTTTTCGCGGCACTGTGCCCAAAGGCCCTTTAACAATGGAGGAGCGCTCAAAAATCCGACCGTTCTCTTCCGTTGTATAAACCGAACTGTATAAATAAACTGTGTTTACATGTTGATGGGTTTGTTACCCGGGTGCCTACCTTCGGTATACCCCTTTTCCCTTTTTTTGCGTAAGCCACCCACTATCTGCCGAAAACACTGTCACTTGAACCCTTTCGCCGTACCTTGGACCTCCTCCCTCCATTTAGGGGGAAAGAAGACCTTAACCTAATTGATGTACATTCTCCCTAGCCTGTTTCTTATTTCTAATCCGTATCTATTTCTCCTATTAAACCTATTGATCTAATCCTATTGCTCCATTGCTCCTGTATCTCGTTTCCTATCTTGAGTTTCCGTCCCGTCAGGTAACTTTCTATCGTTCCCGCCAGCATTCTCGTCGTGTTAGTCCTTGCCAGTTCATTCATAATGTAGGGCTTCCAGCGGTATTAAAAGCGTTCGCTAAGTCTAGCGTTATTATTTGTTGATGTGTCCTCTCGTTCTGTTGTTCTTTATTGTCTCTGTACTTTGTTTATCGCGTCCGTTGTATTTCGTCCTTCTCTGAACCTATTGTCGTTTATCTAGGTTGTCGTCGTTCACTATCACGTGTTGTAGTCGTTTGTTTATCAGTCTGTCCAGTATCTTTCCGAGTGTTGGCTGTATTGAGATGGGTCGCGGTGTGCCGTCTGTCTTGGGGATCCAAGTCAGTTTGCATGTTTCCAGGGGGCCGCAAAGGTTTGTACGTCCAGGCATCTGTTGTACAGTATCAGCAGTCTGTCCCCCATCGTGTCCAGTATATGTCCTGTCGCCTCGTTAGGTATTTTGTCAGTTCCTGTTGCTTTGTTCCGTTGTAGTCCGTCCAGTACGTTTCGTATCTCCGTTATCGTTATTCGTGGCTCTATCTCCTCCTTGAATTTGTGGACCTTTTTTCTAATTAATTCTTGAAATCGTTGTCTTTCTCTTCAGTGTCGTGTGGGAAGTACTTATTTACGAGATATTCTTGTTTCTCCTTATCTGTTGTTCTGTATGTACCGTCCTTTCCTTATTGTCCTGTTTATGTCCGTGTGTTGTTTGCCAGCTAGTCGGTTCCAGGCTTGGTGCCATGTATCTAGTCTTAACATGTCGTGGTTTGTTCGTCATATTTTTTCTTTTGTACTGTCTGATGTTGTTTTTGTAGGTGGCTCTCAATGTTCTATAACTTTCCTTCATTTCCTCCCTAGCCATGTCATTGTTGTTTGTATTTTCCGTCTTTCTTTGTTCAGTCTTCTTTTGGTTTTTTCCAGGCTCATTCCACCATCCCTCTTCATCGCCATTTCTGCGTGTCTTTGTTTTAATGTATTTTGCGCACGCTCTCTTACATATGTTCGTTGCTATCTCTGCCAGTTCGTTTGTTGTTTGTCTTCAGTTAATGTTTTCTCGGTGTGTCTGTTGATGTAGTCCTTGAAACTTGTCCAGTCCGTGTTAATAAAGTCGTAAGTTTTGTTTGTTCGGCTTTTTGTTGTGATTTCCCGTCTATTTCAAGAAATGTACTTGTGGGCGGAGAGCGTTTCTTCATCTCCTACCTTCCAGTCTGTTATTGTTATTCCTTTTGTTATAGTTACGTCCACGTAACTGTTTCCTATTGGTCCTTGGAATGTTGGGTTTTCCGTCTTTTTATTTCCCAATGTGTAATTGTTGTGTATTATCCAATTGGTGAGTTCCTCCCTCTTTGGTCATTTGAGGTTCCTCCCCATATCTCACTATGAGCGTTGAAGTCTCCTCCTAGTAGGTGTTGGTCCATTCGTGCATCTCATTCTCGCTGCTTGCTGTCGAATTGTTATGTCCTAATGTTTCTGTTCCCTCCAGGCTCGTCGTATATGGATGTTATGTATATCTCTTTATTTTTGTTGTTGGTATTGATTTGTATGGTTGTTGTGTTATTGTCCGTGAGTTCGGTTAATGGTGTATTCTATT
>JAJTJO010000030.1:437613-547008 GCA_024550625.1 Dendroctonus valens | reverse complement strand
GGTGTTATGTGATGAGCCCTGCGTTTCGTCCCGGGTCTTTTTACTTATAAATTAAAAAGTAAATAAAATTAAATACTTTTTAATATGTGTGTAATTTGTATTTTAGTATGTGAATTTTGATAAAAAGTTTTTAAAATTATGATGACTGTGAATGTGAACTATTTCGCACACAATAAAAAACGTATTATAAGTAATGTAATAATATGAGACTTTAAATCATGTACTTAGGTGGATCGGATGCTGAAGTGTTTAGCGATGGAGGATATAACAGAGGATAAAGGAGAAAGACACCGAACGTATTTGTGACATTGTAAATAATAAACAATAAAATTGACTGAAACCCAGGAGAAAATGTTTTTAAATAAAAAGGAGGATATAACATATGGCCGTATTTATTAACTCCGTTACAACAGCCTGCAAATCGTGCAGAGCAATTATACAACGAGTCGCTATACGGACAAGAAATATAATTGAACGGATATTTGGTATCTGGAAAATACTTCCACTTCCAGAGTTTCATAAGTTTACATATGGCCCTCCCCCAGTCTTCGTCTGTTCCCTCTTTTTCTCGGCAACTTCTTTCCTTACCATCTTTTCTATATTGTTGTAATATTTCTTTAGTTGCTCTTTCGACCTAGCATGCCCAGTGGTTTGGGAATTAAATGCAGCCGTAATTTTAGTCCACGCCAAATCTTTGTCTCGCCCTGTGGTAGCATTTGTTTCCTTATTTTCCACAACATGTTTGAAATTGTGGATAATATTAATTAGGAGAGATTTCTCCTTAATGAAAAATTTGGAGCCCTAATAATATTAATCAATAATAAAATATATTTGTGACGTACACTATGTGGGAGCAAACTCAAACTAACGACTGAATTCGTTCTAAAGATAAAGGTTAGTTTGGGAAGAAAAGGCGGGAGCAAAAGTCAATTTGTCACTTTTAGCATTGTTGCCGGGCGAAACTTCATCTTAGCAAAGTATCTTTGAATCCTAACTATAGAAAGAATATATAATCCTAACTATAGAAAGCTATCTATAGTTAGGGTTAATCCCTTATTATTAATTACCCTAATCCAAAGTTATACCTAACTAGGAATGACTTTTAAGAATGACTGGTGCAAATGGCGGTTAGCCGGGCACTTGAACATTCAAGTTGAAATTGCCGTTTTTTGCTAATAAAAATGAATGACGAGAAAAAATCAGTGCTACAAGAGTTCAAACTAGAAGTCGATAATGAGTTGCGTTTCGAAGTTGAAACCAAAGGCGAAAAAGTGTACTTGATATTGAAGAATGGTTTGGCAGAGATTTTTGGAACTGAACTGGTCAAAGGAAAAACCTACGAGTTTACAGGCGGCGCTAAAGTAGCTGTGTTTACTTGGCACGGTTGTACATTGGAAGTTAAAGGAAAAACGGATGTAATTTACATCGCGAGGGAAACTCCTATGGTAATGTATTCAAACTGTCATGCGGCACTGGAAGAAATGCGTTCTGAGAGTGAGAACGAAAACAAACGAGGCCCCATCACCATGATTGTGGGTCCCACTGATGTTGGCAAATCTACATTGTGCAAAATTTTGCTCAACTATGCGGTAAGGATGGGTCGCAGACCCATTTATGTCGACTTAGATGTTGGTCAAGGAGGCATTTCAATACCAGGAACTATTGGTAAGTATTCAAGTAATTTATAGTGAGTTTTACAGAACATTTCACTTAAACGCAGAGATAAATAACGGTGATATTAAAGCACGCAGTTCGTCACAATATGTACACTTGCGTGCTTAGAAATCGGACCACAGTAAACTTTTGACTTTAACTATATATTTTTTAAAACTATTCATCAGAGCAAAAAAAAAATATGCTGTTTGAAAGATAATTTAATATACTTTATTGTGAGTATCCTATGTTTAACATAGTGAAATTAATGCATTAAGCAAATTAAGCTTAATTATTATTAACATAAATAGGGCTATTGACAATTTAAAACTTAGCACTTAATTTTTTAATGATGTGTATGACCTCCTCTTTCCCTAATAACTTCTCTCATACGATTAGGCATAGATCTAATCAAGTTTGCTATTGTTTCTTGGGTTTACAGTGGGCCGATTTCTATGCACGCAAGTTTATATTCGTCATTAAATTATACTGTCAATTAATAAGAAAGTTCAAGAGTATGCAAACTTAATTATGCGATTTGTATTCAAACTCTCAACAATTGCAGGTGCATCAGTAATAGAAAGACCCGCTTCTATAGATGACGGATTTTCACAAGAAGCACCCCTTGTTTATCACTTAGGCCACAAGACTCCATCTGGCAATATAAAACTCTATGAAAAAATTAATGAGCAACTAGCTACGACCGTGAAAGAAAGATTGGAACCAAATAAGAAAAGTGACGTATTTAACGCCAGGTGGTAATTAAAGATTTTAAAGGTGATTGTCTAATTTTTAGCAAGACACTCAGGGGTCATCATCAATACATGTGGATGGGTGAAAGGAGATGGATACAAGCAGTTGCTGATATCTGGAACGGCATTGAGGTGGATGTTATTTTGGTTTTGGACCAAGAGAGACTGTACAATGAACTGGTGCGAGACATGCCCAATCATATTGCAATAGTATTTCTGCAAAAGAGCGGCGGGGTAGGTAGTAAATGTGTGTGACAAAGCTACAAATTTCAAATGGTTCTTTTTGTATTTCAGGTCGTAGAACTTTCTAAAAGTGTACGAAGGGAAGCAGAGATCAAAGGGATTCGAGAATACTTTTATGGAACTCCAAAAATCAATTATATCCTCATTCTTTTGATTTGAAATGGGCGGATGTGAAAACTCTTTAGAATTGGAGCACCAAAGTTGCCGAACTCATGTTTACCACATGGTGAGAAATCTTCTATGACAAAATTGCCCTCTTCGGTTTCAAAGCCCAAAAAAAATAATGATTTGTAAAAAAGCCATAAATTTTTCATTTGTAGGAATGAAACCGGAAGATCATATGACAAAATTGGTACCGTTGACTCCGCATTCGGGAATGTCACATCATTTACTGGGCTGTAAGTTTCGCAGAGGATGAGGACGACGTGATTGGTGCACATGTAGTCGGATTTGTTTGCGTGTAAGTATCAATTTATTACATTAAATTCACGGGAATAATGCTTTCTACATTTTCAGTTCAAATGTGGACGAAGAAAGGCAAACAATCACCGTATTGTCGCCGCAGCCTAAGCCATTACCTAATGGCGTTCTAGTTTTTTCGGATTTACAATTTATGGACAGTCACTAGGTAGAAGTTTAGAAAATCATATTTTTTTATTACCAGAAAGTACTATGTATCCCTTTTTATGCAGATAGTTGTAGTACGTTGGTACTGAATCGACCCAGAATACAGTACAGTACAATTTGTATGATTAAATCTAATTAAATTTAGTAAGCGCGTCCTTCAATTAGTTCTACTAGGATAACAAAATGTCTTAGAAGCCGAATGGGACAATGGAAAACAATTTATTAAATTGTCTTAAAATCAATCAAAATATTATAATTTTGTTATTGTTTTGTATGTATGATGCTTGTTTTTACGATTTATGAGGTTTCCGAATAGATGAACTGCTCCTTTGTGACTTAATTGAATGCTCATTGTGCAATGAGTGTTTATATAAAAATGCATGTTTTCGGCAATTACTTCAAAAAATATGCTCTCATTAAGGAATTAGTCTAGTGTGAATATTCGCGTTGCTATATCTGTGATTAGCCAATCGATACCATTTAACAAGTTTTCTCCAGTGACTGCACTACACGACACGATTTTCCAGTGATGGCTTTTGATTTTGTCAAGATCTAGGCCTAGAACAGATGACTTAGAGAAAAAATACTACAAATTCGTTATGTTAACTCGCCTCTTTCACCTGCCCTAGATCAAATGCACCGGGCAGGTCTTGTTTGTTTGCGAAGATTAGTAAAGTGGCTCCTGCTAGTTTCTATCAAAAATAACTACTCAGAATCATTCGAGCCAGTTTGGTAGGTATACTATTACTTCTTCCTGCAACAGTGCTTGTAGTTCGCCCATGCAGTCTTCTAGTCTTCGCTTATCTGCAACTATCCACTACCAAATCAGCCCATCTGTGCATTCAAAGTAGTTTCTCCAATATGACCTTAACGATTTTTGCCCTCCAACGTCCCACATGTTAAGTTTGAAACTGAAATATTTTGGTAACAGTCATGTCTTTCGAATTTTCTTACAAATAAGTAGATAATATTGCGAATTGTTTCCAAATAATCCGTTCCGACTAAATACTCTCATATCCTACCCTCTATGTTCTAAAGTTTTGATGTTGAATCCCTAAAGTAGGAGAAATTGTATCTATTGGCTCTCCATTGAATCTCTTTAGTATTGTAGTTTTCCCAGCATTGTCCAAGCCCCTTTAAAGTGCACTGTTAACGAAAATATGCAGTTTGTCATTTTTGGCAAATAGATGCAATTGTGCGATGATGTTTTAAAGGATACAGTATCAGGATTCTCATTTCCTTTTTCTTTTGTTTAATCTTTTTTAACACAGTTAAAAATCCCATTTTGAATATGTTTGCTATGACTTGAGGTTATGTTGATGTTTATTTTTTTCCTGGCTAATCTGACAAATTGTGAGTCATTTCCATCGGCGTCAAAACGTTGCTAAAACTATACCTTGATCAATCTCATTGCAACATGACGTCACAAAACGTGACGTCAGGCGCCAAATGAGCGACGTCTTTAATTAAGTCGTGTTTCCCAGGCACAATTGATGTGTTGTGAAAGCTCAGCGAACTATGAAAAAGGACTCCCATATTAACATACAATCTAGCAACACTGTATTAAAGGCTATATATTATTTTATTTCTTTAAAATATTTTCGATAATTGCATAAAGTGGCCCTTCGTCTTATATTATATCAACGTAGTCAGTTTGTTTTATGAACCCCCTTTTGGATGCCGGAACAAGTTCGTCTGAAAGTCGACACTTTAAAAGAAGCAAACGGTTTAAAATATTGATTTTAATAGGCAAACACGAAAAACATACATTGGAATTTCATAAAATGATTAGTTTTATTTTGACTTGCAATTACATCTTTGTAAATATTTCAATATTTAGAAAATTGTATTTACAATTTTTTTTTAAATTGGATGAATGAATGATGACAATTGATTGATTTGAATGGATTGAAATGAACTTTTGAATTGTTAAATAATACTTGAGAAACCAAGGAAGAAAACTAACGTTTGGTATAATTTTATTGAAATTTATTTAAAACCACAAATACATTTTTTTTTTTGTCGATGAGGTTTTTTTTTGTCGATAATGCTATTTCCCTGTATTAAATTATAAAATGGAAAAAATTGACCTGTTCTAATGCTTCTTTGCCAGGTGGTAAGTACCAGTATCACTTGTAACTGTTTCGAAAGACGTTATTTGGAGTCATAGTATCTCTTGGCTTCAGACCACACCATTTCTATTGGGTTATACTGGCAGTGATATGGAGGAAGTCTCAAACACGATGACCATGTTTTAATGCTAATTGATCTACTCTGCAAAATAAATAGATTTACATACATTATATCCTGCTAATTGATTCGATCCCTGATAGTTCCAGTATACCTATACTTTTTGAGAGGTAAATGTGGTTTTGTAAGGTCCAAACGTAGTCTTTCATTGCCAAAGGTGGAAATGAAATATTCCTCTGACTTAACCATTCCATAAGCATTTTTTTTGACCAACTGAGATTGGGATTTTTTTCTACCAATCCAGAATGGTAAGGCGCATTATCCATTATGATTAGCGAGGGTTCTTCAAGGTTTGGCAATAACTGTTCTTCAAACCATTTCTCAAAATTTTCGCTGTTCATAGAATCATGATAGTCCCCTGTTTTGCTACCCTGATTTGAAAATTAAGCTTGCATTTTCTATGAATCCCTCTGTGTTGCCTGCATGTAGAATTATGTATCTAACGCCTTCTCCACTTTTTTTTCGCACTGTATTAAGGCTATCATCTTGCCAGCTTTTCCTAAATGCACCTTTACTAAATATCCAAGTCTCATCCCAGCACAACGGGCTTCAAGGAAAAAGATGATGCTTCGTTATCAGCGAGCTCCCTTAGAAATTGTAGCCTTTTGTGTGCAACGTATGGCATCTCCATTAAATATTTCCTGTTTGAGACTGTACATTTTTTCCAACTGAACTTCATTTTCACCAATGCATCTCTTAACGTACCAAATGATATTTTAATGGTATCAATGCATTGTAGCTTTGACTGCAATAAACGCAGAGTGACATTCTCTCCTAAATAACATAAGATGAAATCCGTTGATAAGAGACTGAACTCTTATTTATTGTATTCTTACCTGCAGCGTACATTGCGTAAATTCGACTTCTGATAATGTGTTCATGTATTTGATGTAGTGGTGGACCTAGGGATAACATTCTGTTAGTGTTCACGGACTCCTTGAACTCATTATCCCTTTGGACACCATTCTTTGCTAGCTTGTATACAGTAGATGGTGATACTTCCAGAGCATCACATACTCTCATTTAAAATAGTTTTATTATGGTTATACAATTTTGAATAAATAATTAACATAAAAGTAAGGCTATATTTACATTGTACACTGAATCCACATGTGAAAGGGGTTTTCCTGCTGCTTTTTCAAGCTGAAAATAATTTATCAGTTTAATAATTAAACGCTGTTCGCATTCACTGTATCGTTTCGGCATTGTTAATACAAATGTTATTAATTTAGTTAAATATATATGTTAGTGTCAATGACAATAAACATATAAACTTCCTCTTCGTCTTTTGGCGCTGATAAAACAATACGGAATTAGCTACGACGTGCCCATTGGTTAACACTCATTATCGGACAAAGCGCGACAGCTGACGTCATCTTGCAATGAGATTGATCAGACAGTAGCTATTTCTGTGGTTTTTTACTGTTTTAATTGCTGTTTATACAGAACTTTGACGCAAACTTCTCTTAAAATTTCAATATAACTATTACCCTTAACTTACACCACAGTTGCATTGACCCACAATTATTGAAATTTCTCAGGGAAAGTCATTCATCAGCAAGTTTAACTGAAAAGCCTATTAGAAAGAAACGAATCTTGAATTCTTCAGTCCCTGCAACTTTTTCTGTATCCATTGCTGTTAGAGATGACATCAAAATTGTAACTGCTAAATTATTGTCAGATAAAATTACAAATGTCGAAAAATCATCGAATTTGCGTTTGCCCCACTGAGCGAAAAAATGAACCCATCGTAATCACAATAAACACGGGCAAATGCTGCAAACATTCAACGACTTCCAATGCTCAGAACGATAATAAGGAACCCAACCCGCCCTCACCACCCTCCGTTTTTGCTCACACGAATGAATTAAAAGACACTCGAGTCAGTAAGACCAAGCGAAATACTGACGGAAAAAAACTAAACGAAATCAAAGACGAGAACCAAAGCACCCAATTCGAGCATCTACATTCAGAAACTGATGGTTCCAGTGATAAAAAAACAAATAACGCACATGGAGCTAAAATGGACCCGGAATTGATTTCCAAACTATTAAAAATTTGATTTCTCCATAATGAAAAACGCGAAAATGAACCGATAAATCAAAAAATACACCACAAACATCGTTTTATTCCAACTACATGAGATAGAGGAGAAGCTTCTACCTTGAACTGGATTTTCAATACTTTATTTTTACATATTTTCAAGTTTGAAGGTAAGATTTTTTTGCCTAATTTGTAGCTTATGTATAAAAAAACATTAATTAATGAACGGGCCAAAAGAAAAAAAACAGAAAACTTTCCATTTTGTCTATGGTACAAACCCGTATTGTACCTTGAGACACAAATTTTAAAAAATAACTGCTATTCTACATCGTATTTTTCGAAATCTATATAGGAAATATGTATTCCTTTTTGTCTTTCCAACAATCCAGCTTGAACAAAATGTCTTCAATATCAATGTAAAAATCATCTTCAGCATCTAAGTCTGAATCGTCATCATAGACAACATGACGACTGTAGTAATTGTTTTTAAACAGTTTCTTCGTTACTTTTGGCTTTTTAGTAATAATTTTTTATTCGCTTCAATTTTCATTTCTTCAGGTGTATCAATCAGTATTCGGGCCCTTTGCATTTTTCCTTGCCCGCCTCCGCTATTTCTTTTCCATCTGCTTTTATCTAAGTTGTAGATTTTATCAGCAGTAAACTCATATTTTTCTAATACCATCATGAGCTTCTCAAAAAATGTGGATACATTGGGCTTATTGAAGCTGGTGCACCGGGATAAACTTGTTGCTTTGTGGTTTTCAAAGGCTTATTTTAACAAAAAAAAATTTTAACAGCACAATCGCCTTCATACGCCTTCTCAAGTTTGTTCAATTATCTTATAATGTAAATCTGGATTCTTAATTATGTTTAGAAGCTGTTCGCATAGCAATTTTGTCAACTCTCGCAGCATTTGCCGCTTCATGTAATGAGTAAAGTAAAATTGTTTACTTCCTGGCAACCAAAAAATATTTTTTGGAATTTAATCCATTCGCATACACTTTACTTACTAGAAAGTTAAAACTTGGATTGTACCTTGGACCATAGCTCAACATACAAGAAAAATTAAAGGCCCAATGTAAGAGTCAATTATTGTTTTTAATAAAAATACATACATTTACATACCCAATTATTACATAAGACGAGCATATTTATTAAAATCACATTATAGTACTTACTTTGGAAGGTGCATAAAATCATACTATGCTCATCAGACAACCTGGTTAACAAAATGCGAATTTGCTTGAAACTTTCGAACTAAATTTGAAAATTCTATGACGGATCAAGATACAAGCTTCTCTCTTATGTTCTTTGTAAGATTGCATTAAAATCCATCGTCCTAATAATTGTCTTGTCTGACGGGAAAATGTCTTCTTGGACATGTAACATCGGATATGTCAGACAGTCATCGAATTGCGTAGTGGAAGAGATCGCGGCAAAGAACCCGTAAGTTATCACAATAACAACATGCAAAAAGAACCACAGTGTTAAAACAGAGGGTGGATCAGTTTGCGTTTCTCCATCAACTAATGAACCGTTGTCAGAACCCTCAAAAATTACTAAACAACCAACAAGTCATTATTCTGAGGCCATCGAAAAAAAACCATTAACTGAAAGTTTTCAACCACTTGAAGGAGAAGCTATTAATCAACAAACCCCCGAAGGCGTTAAAAAAGAGGAACAAACAGTATCTGATCATACCGAAGAAATTGAACAAAAAACTGGAGACCAACCACCAGTGAGTGATGAAAATGATCCGAGCACTGAACTCGTTGATAGTAAACTTATTCCTCGACAAATGTCTACAGATGTAAAAGAAGGTGACGATACTGCCGAAGAAGGAGCGATAGAGTCTGATCTTCAATCAGTGAGAGCTGAAAGTGAAACGCAAGCTACTGAAACTGCAGAAGAGGAGCTACCAGAGAATGAAGAAAATGAATCAAAATCTGCTGAATCTGGTGTTGGTCGACAAATGTCCACAGATGGAAACAATGAATTAACCACAAATTCAGATACCGTTGAAGATACAGAGAATAAATCAGATGATCAACCAGTGAGCAATGAAAGCGACACGCAAACTACTGAAACTGCTCAGCTAAGTATTCAACCAACAGATGAACAAATTGGAAATAAACCCTCTCAAGAGCGGCCAATAATCGATACAGAATCGAATGTTCACGTTAAAGAATTGAATGGGACTGAAGAAACGGGCAACGATGAAGGAACAGAAAAAGAACAACCGGAAACTGATAACGACGCGAAACCACATAACGTAGAAATGAACAGATAGAAGTAGATGGAAATGAAAAAATACATGAGGAAAGCGAACTAACTACGACTAGTGATGAAAAACCACACAGTAAAACTTTAACAGTGTCGATGAAGAAAATTATATAGAAAACGCGGACGGCGATGATATTAAAAAATCCATCTATATTTTGCAGCAATCAATGAATCAAATAGAAGAACAGCCTGGTACTGAAGGTGTGGAAACTACTGGTATAGAACCAGATGAACAGCCGACAGAAGAAATAGCATTGCAGAAGAAAACGAAAATGGGAATAAATCAGCTGAAAATGCAGATCCGCTGAAGAATCTGGAAATCGCAACAGAAACTGAATCAGCTGAACTGAAACTGAGTATAGCATAAACAGCATGGGGATTGAAAGTTCAAGCAAATGAACTAGCCACCAGGTAGTTGCTGAAGCAGTAGCAATAAACACAAGTCGAACAGCAGAAAACGGGTACTCAGGGGTGTAGGTTCTTCATTAGAAACGAAAATGATTGAAAAATGAGAATTCCCGAACGAAACCGAAAACATCGAACCAGTATTAGTCGAAGATATGGCTGTCGGCAGAATCTTCATCCATCAAGGATACTGAAAAATGAATCTGCTGGCTACGTAGATGGAGGAAAATGAGTCTATGAAAGCAGAAAAGTAGATTATCAAACTGCTGAATCACTAGATGGTCCGAAAGGCCCAGAAGAAAAAAATTCGCAAAAACTTTCAAATGAGCTTATGACGCAGTCAGACACCAATACAAGCAGAGGAATAGAAGAACACAATAGCAAACAAGCTACTAATGGGCACCCATCAGAAGTTGTTGCTGAAAATCAAGTAACATTCCCAGAATGCGTTAGTGGACAACCTACAACTGATCAAGAATCAAATGTATAAAGGTCCAGTCATTAGAAGCAGCTGAAGACCAGGTAGAAAATGGTCAACAAGCAGAACCAAGTACTATTGAAGAATTAGAACAAATATTTTGAACAGACAACGCATTGGGAAGTGATTTGCCAGCGCCCTTAGAAAGTGGCTTTCATGATGGTTTCGAAAGTTAGGCAGTCTGGAAGTCTGGATGTTGAGGACAAATCTTCAGAAAATTTAAAGCAAGCTACAAAAACTGCTGTTGCTTCATCAGTGGACGAGGCTCTAGAAGATACAGCTGATATCATAGACATTGAAGATTCTTTAGTTAACAGACAGCAAGAAGGTGAAACACTTCAGAATACTGTAAGTGGTGAAAACGATCCTAAATTAATGACTGAAAATGGTAGTAGCACAAGTAAACATGATTCCTATGATGCCGTAAGTATCGTAATTCATGCCACAGTTATTTAGGGGTTTAATTTCTATTGAATTACTTTTAGATCAATAAAAACAACTCGGCTATAATAATGCGTACAGAGACGGCGATGAATACTGTAATGCCTAATTTTGATCGCCTGTTTTGGGATATAATCTTACCAATTTCTAAAACCAGGTGTTAAATGCTTCTTCATTTAAATAATGTAATGCTTTATTTTATTCTAAACTATAGGCGTTTGGTAGAGAGAGCAAAAGCAGAAATTGTAGACACAAAAATGTCCGCTTCTAAGAGGCAAGTTATACGGCACATCAACCATTCGGCCGAAGAAATGTGAAAAAATTTCGAAGATATGCTAAGATCAATTGAATACTATATGGAGTATCAGCAGATCGGTCAATACTTAAATGAGGAAGCCATCCTAAATTTAGGAAAATGCACTTCCATGGCAAATTATAAGGACACGTGTGACCAAACATCAAGTTCTCATATGGGTGAAATGTACTCCCCAAATAATCACAAGCGACCAAGGATTGCAGGTGGGGAACCAGCTATATTTTCAATAGAAAGAACACAAAATGGTATGAAGGATTGCTGATATGTTTTCGGACTCAGAGCTAGTGATAGTCTGTATGATATTGGAAATCTAAACGATGACTTGGTAGTGATTCCAAGTCTTCTTATATTGTGACAAAGTACCTGAGAATTTGATCATTAAACTTGAAGAGAAAATTTTGTTTGAATTAACGCATTTCTATTGTAAATTAAGAAAGTCGTGTATTGTGTTTTGAACCGAGGGAATTTACAATAATAAATTGTAAGAAGGCAGATTTCGTTGAGACAAGGTGAGGGACGTTTGAATTCAAACAACAATTTTTCAATATCGACCCAAATTTATTGATTATAAATTAACTTTAGTAGAAAAAAATAAACCATATCCACTGAATTAAATTAGATGAGAGTTTATAACTGAACATAAAACGATTCTGGAAAATCTATTAAATAATTTAACCGTCCATGTTAATGTTAACTTTACAATCGGGCAGATCTTGTAGTATCATGATAACACGCATAAATAAAAGCAATTAATAACACAATTTTATCGCAATCCTCGTCAAACTAAAAAAAAGTCAGTTTCTATCAACTATAAAAATATTACAAATCGAGCCTAGTCTTCAAAATAACGGAAATTAAGTTTTGAGTGTTTCAACAGATTGTACAGTTTCAACAGTTTGTACGTAGTTTCACTCTTATTGGAGACAATCCATAATAGCCTTCATGTCAAATTTAAAATTCTCCCACGAAGGCGCCGAAAATTCTCTAGTTGCCGATTTTGCGGTTTCTGCGAATAGCTGCCTTTTGCTATGCTTTTTATCACGTTTTAACTTAACATCCTCAGCTTTCGTGCTGCTCTTAGATTTGCTCTTGCTGCATGCCAATTCGTATTCGAATTTCTGTCGATATTTTTTTGACGATCCTTGATTATTGCAGATCATTTTCAGCCGCTATTGACAAACGGCAGTACCATGAAAAAAGCGTTTTGGACCAACACCGATTTTCACTTTCGGCGTGAAGTCTTTTTTGTTATTTGGCAAATCCGCCACTGCAAACCATTTACAAGCCTTGATCTCGCAACGCGTTCGCGGCTTGAATTCTGTTGAATGGGGGTATATTTTTTATCACATATAATCGAACCGACTGGTCGTTTACAACTGATTCGAGATAGTCATTGGGGTTTATGTAAGGGCTTATATCGAATCCTGTTTCTTCTAGGACTTCTCGAATAGCGCAATGTGCTGGGTCTTCAGCTTCATTTACCTTTCCTATAAATATGATCAGTATTAAGCTGCTATGAAGGTTCTTGAAAAGACATTCGCTATTAGTAATTGTTATATTAGTTTAAATAAATTGTAAAGATGACTTACGCTTAAAGTAAGCGAAAGATAATTTGCATATGATGCCAATATATTCACACACGATCTGTTTATTGAATTCTACCTTTTGGAAAACTCCAGGATGTCTTCGCCCAGTTAACTTTGAAAGAGTAAGACATGGCTTAAGCCTTCAGATAGAATAATTGCTCCATATGTAGGAAACATCATTTTATACTCTTTCCATTCCTCTAAAATTTCACTGAGCCTGGGTATTTAGACTTGAGAGATGGAATGTGCTTAAATTACAATTGACTTTAAAGATATTCAAATGTTATTGTTGTGCTACTTAAACGCAGCACTTCGGCCAAAAAACAGTGTTTACCTGAAAAGCATGTGCAGCAAATTCATTACATGATGCAGCTTTTACATCGTTCGTCAGTGCCTACGTAAAAGTCTAAATAAAACCAATGAGCCAGTTCGATTTGGAAGCAAATACGTATCAAATTTTTCTTTGGCTGCCTCAGGAAAAGTATAATAAACCTCCTAAATGCAAAAAAACCGGTGTACTGTTATTGTATGTAACTTTATTATATGCTTCTTCGGTGGATTTTAATGAAAAGTAATAGGCACTTACGTTAACACATCGTTGAGAATATCCAAGGGAATGGTGTGTTCTACGGTTCTGGTTTCTTGAGACATTTTGGTTTGTATGATTTTAATAATTTTTTAAACAATTTGCTTTATTTCAACCATTTTCCTAAAATGCAAATCAAAACAGTTCTTTTAAATAACAGTAACCGTACAAACATTGACTTATGTCAAACAGAAATGTAGTTCGAAGCCAGACAGTGTTGGCAAAGTTACGAAATTTCTCAAAATTATTTAAAATAAATTGCTGTACAGTGAAAATGTTTATATGTTTTCTGGATGCCATGATTTTATTGTTTTAGTTACAAGGTTTTAAACAAAGAATTGGGAACAATTTTAATTAAATCCATTACCTTGACTAAAATTCAGAAATATATATTCAATAAATTAGAAGTCACCAGATAGACTGTGTGCCCCTCAGCAATAAATGTCAATTACTAGCCTTGGAGTGATTGGTCGAAGCTGATGCAACTCGCAATCTGACGTTAATCTAACCTAGAAATTTTCTAAAGATAATTGGCCTGTGGTTTCATCAAAAAAGTTGCCATACTTTTTGAAAAAATTACTATTTCAATCTGGAAACGATGTCTGGTGATAAAGTAAATTCCGTTGATGGTTTGTTGGTTCAGACAAACCATGTGGAGGAACCCAGTCAGTTGAAAGGGACGATGACCAGGTGGATCCAGGAATGTAGTGAGCAAATCTGATACAGAGTTGATTATTGATAAATTAATACGTAAGTACTAAAAGACCGAGAATTCCTCTTAAAACGAAAGATGAATGATAAAAAACACAACGTACTGCAATGAATATAAAGCTGTTAAGCTGAAAGGTTTGTGAGTTTTTTGTGTGCTAATTTTTTTGGAAGGCATAGTTTTTATCAATGCTTTATATGTATTTCTTAAGCAGTATACAACTAATTTTACCATCTACCGATCCCCAATTTCCAAGTGGTTCTATGTCTAAATCCGTCTCGTAGAGTCCTTTCTTCTGCATAGCTTTTTCCCAACATCTTTCCTGGTCTTCTTTTCTATCTCTCTTCTATTGGCAGGTTTCCATTTCCAATCTTTTTGTGGTATTCTATCTTGGTTACTGTGTATATTTTCCTGATTGTGTATTTCAATTTAATCCCAAAAAACTTCTGGGTTCCAGTGAATTTTATTGTTTATTATTTAAATGTCACAAATACGGTTCGGTGTCTTCTCCACCATCTCATCTATTGTGTAAAATACACATTTACAGTCATCAACTGATTGGACCAAGTAAATGGAATATAAACACCTGACATTGAAGAACTGCATGAGCTAATTGAGAATATTCCTAGAATGCAAAGAAAAAGCGAAATATAAACAGTTTCTTTATTCTCTCGCTCGATATCGACAAAATATGGATTTTCAATAGCCAGTCAAATGTAAATGGTAGAAACAACTATATACGTAAGTTAAATTTGAATCTCTGAACATAGATTCTAGTCTTTTCCCAGACATGATTGTCCTGACTCCTCACTATAAAACCTATTGTTTTTAACGTACTTTTGAATATGTGTGATTTGTATTATTAATATGTGAATTTTGATGGAAAATTTTATATAAATTAATGATGACTGTAAAATGTGTATTTTAGACAAACTGATGATGGTGGAGAAAAGGACACCGAAACGTATTTGTGACATTTTAATAATAACAATAAAATTGACTGAACCCAGGAAGTTTTTTGGATTCATCTTGGTCCATTCTCCTCATCTGTCCATACCACAGTAGTTATTGATGTGTCAACTTGCTTTAGTAGTAGTAAACATCTTTATTTCTAAAAAAGGCTATCGACCTATCGGTCTTTCTGCCCTTGTTAATACATGCAGTCTTAATCTAGATAAAAAACCAATATGAAAATTCTCCTATTCTAGGTTAACAATAGTAGTAGTAAACATCTTTATTTCTAAAAAAGGCTATCGACCTATCGGTATTTCTGCCCTTGTTTAATACATGCAGTCCCAATCTAAATAAAAAACAAATATGAAAATTCTCCCATTCTAGGTTAACAATGTTATTAAATAATAAGATTTCAGGGGCAAGAAGAAATTATTTTATTGTCCACTAGTCCGTTGCGTTTGTAAGTGTTCGAGTAGAGTTAATGTAGGAAAACGGAAGCGGGATTGTCTGGTTGGTCTTGTAAGACAAAGGGGATTCAGTATGGTCCAGTTGTAGGGGTTGTTTGTCCATTTGTCTGTAGCTGTATGAGTCTTTCCGAGATCTTTGTCATGTTTGTGCGTTCGTATAGTAGTTGGGTGGGGGGGTTGTGTAGTGGGTTTTGGGGGTGTCTTATTCGTGTTATTAGTCTTAGTGCAATTTGCTCTGTTGTTTGTGTATAACGTTTGTCCTTTCGTTTCCGTTGGTCATGAGTACATGTCCAAAGTCTAGCAAGGGTCTACAAATAGCTTTATATATTTTTGGTGGCGGTGTTTGTGCTAATTTCCTTCTGTCTTTGTAGGTTAGTGATCGGAATTGTGTTTGTTCCTTCTCTTTATTGTTCTGTCTGCCCTGATTTCGTATGTGTTGTTTAGTGAATTTAAAGTTTCGTGGTCGATTGGTGATTCCAATGGTATGGTACGTCGTTTTTTGGTTGTTGTCGTTGGCCGTCTGCTGTATTGTAGGGGGGTATACAGCGTGAGTCTGTGGTTTGTGAGCAGAAGTTGGTTTTTGACGCGTTCGGTGTTAGTCTCCATTTATAAAACATGTCATTGTTGTTGTTTGTTAGGTGTTTGGAGTCTTTGCGCTGCTCTCACAGTAGTTTTGTCATGTACAATAAGTGCCGTGTCGTCTGCGTATTGTAATATGTATGCCCGATCTGTCGATTTGATTTTTGTCTGGTAATATACTTGCTTTAAAAATAATATACTTGCTTTATTTCTTCTATTATTTCGTTTCTTTCATGATCTATAATGTCTTTTTACAACATCGTCTCCAGTACATCATCTATTGTTCTCAATATTTTATTTTCCATCTTTTATTCAGCGTCCACACTCTCATTTCCATAGGTAACACAACTTTCGACAAATGCGTTAAACATCCTTGTTTTGGTTTTTTCAACGTTACCATCGGATGTTAATGTAATCCCTAGATATTTATACTCATTTGTCGTCTTCACATTCACTTCATTGTCCATAATTGACTCTTCTCCCCGGCCGCCGATTACCATATATTCTGTCCTGCAAGCAAGCCAAGTGATGTTAATGAAAATAAGGTCACTGGTACAAACATTGTTCTTAATAGTGGTGAGTTTTTCAGCTCAAAAAGGTGGTCGCGAAAGTCTAACTCTTGATTGTACATGATATCACCCATTTTGTGAGACTCCTAGAGTGGGGACACAAAATTGGATTTACTTCAGAACTATTTTCTGTGCATAGTATAATTGAGTGATACTTCCTAATCTCGCGACACTGATAAGTTCTCTTTAAATAACTAGTAGTTTACATACATGCACTAAATATTTAAGGAAATAATCCAGTAAATCATCAAAAATTACTTGACAAAAGGTTACAAAGTGTTAAGCTCGAAAATATAGTCCTGCATTTATAAATTGGCATTTCAGAAAGATTTGGGAGTTCAAAAATCGATGAGGAACTTTTGACACGTTTTGAGAAAGTAACTGGCAAGCCAGTGCATCATCTCTTAAGGAGAGGATTTTTTTCTCACATAGAGATATGCATTCAATTCTAACAAGGTAAGAAACTATTAATATTAAGCACTAATTATGTTTAGTTTGCGAATAGAAATAGTTTTAAAATTGACGAAGAAATACGCTCTTAAACTATGGAACGCTCTGTGTTATATCTATAAGAACCAATTATTCCCTTCTAACATTTTAACAGCGTTTTACCATTTTGAGGCAACATTGAATACTGGACGTTTTACACTTAATAATACCACTCATTCACATATTAAAGTCGGAATATTTGAAAATTTCAGATATGAACAAGGCAAACCTTTCTACTTATACACAGGCCGAGGGCCTTCATCGTCCTCGATGCATTTTAGGTCTATTAAGTCCATTCACTCTTTGCAAATGGGTTGCAAGATGTTTTTAATTGTCCCCTGGTCATTCAATTCACTGACGATGAGAAAACGTTATGGAAAGATCTGACCGTTGAGGAAGCATACAAGATGGCTCTGGAAAATGCCAAGGATATTATTGCTTGTGGCTTTGACATTAATAAAACATTCATCTTTTCGGACTTTACATATATTGGGTAAGTTTCACCAGAGATTAGTTGAGAGATCGCCGATGCAATGTTAAAAAAACGTACCGAACTCGAGTGACGAAAAATAACGGTCGACGGTCGAACCATATGCACTTTTTTTGCGGCGGAGGAGAGGTAAGTAGTGGGGATCGCATTTTACATTACACTGTGGCTGTGATGGCTAATGCGCGCGTTTGGGCCAGCGCGCGTAGATTTTGTCAGAGTTCAAAGTCCCTTGGTTTCTTATTAAAATTAAGGAACTTGCACCTTGGTACCCGATGAAATAGCCATTTAGATAACAAGTCCCTATAAATGCCGCCGCCCAGAGGACAAGCGTTTAGACTTAATTTTCATTCATAAACAGATTGTTTACAGATTGTTATTACACTCACTTTATAAATTGCATTAATTAAAATAGTTTTAAAAGTTGATTTTTGTTTCAACTTATTTAATTTTAATGATTGTAATTCAAACAATTTGTAATGTTAGAACTATTGTAATTTTGAATTATTATTATTTTAATCATGATTCATATACGTGTAAAAACTTGTAATTTAACTGATTTTAGAGATCCCGTTAGCACGATTACATGATGTTCATTTTGTGAATTTCAAAAAAAGTCCTTTTTACTCCTTCATTATTGTAATTATTGAAATTATATATAAAAATTGCAATTACTTCGTTATTGGCTTGACGTATTACAAAAATCAAGTGTAGTTTTAATTACGCTAATGTCGAAGCCAATTTATTTAATTTTTCACATTTATATATCTTTATATATTTACGAAAACATTACAAATATACAAAAACAATAACTGAGAAAATTCAACAAGAAATAAATGTATGATTAGACATTTTTAATATTCTTTAATTTCTGGTTTTTACTAATAATATTTCTCTTATTAATTGTTTTGTAATTTTGTTATGTTCGCGGGTTTTAGCAAAAATTTTAACCGTTAATAAAAACTTTAGAGCATGCATTCTATGTTCATAACATATGTTGTCTTGATCGAACCAGTTTGGGAATTTTTCACGAGTGTATGTTTCAACAATTTCTAATAAATGAAACAGCAATTTTCTTTGGTGCCAAACACTTTCATGATGCATGTTAAATGCTTCTAATTGACAATTTACGACATTCGTGAAAAATTCTGTTGGTCTCGTCAAGTACATGATTTGTGGCGTGTTCGGATCAGAATGCGAATACTCTCTGTATTTAATATATTGTTCTTTATCTGTAGTTGCAGAGTTGACATCTTTTATGAAAATATTTTTGCATTCAAGACAAAGATTTTACTTAAACATTTTTTAGCTATATAACCAGCAAAGAAGGTTATCGCATTTGATTCAAACACATTCTTATCTGCCATTGCCGGGTTCTCACTGGAATCTATATTCATATTCAAATCCATTGAATCAGCAGCTTGAATGAGTTCCTGAATTTCCTTCAATTCCTTTGATTCGTACTCAAGTAAGTCTATGTCGTATGTTAAATTTTCAGGATTTTCATAGAACTGATATCTTCACTGCTTAATTCTATTAAAGACCGCGAATCTTGACACGTAACGTTTCCTTTCTTACTGCTATGAATAAAATCTGTTGATAAAATATGACGAAATGCTAATCGATACGTTCTACAAGTTGGATTTGCATTAAATCCACCTCTTCCACGTATTTTTGCATTAATGTGTTCCACCGAATCGTTATTGCAAAGGCCTGTTGCTAACTCATAATTTGGAAAATTTAATTTTAGATCATCATAAAGACTGAGCAAAGCTTGTACAGTCAAAGGAATTCCAGATAAGCATGGTGGTTTTGAAATATTTTTCTTTTTATGTTGCACTACCCATTGTTTAGACCATGCAAGAAACTTTTCGAGACGCTGCTGAATCTCTGGATTCCTATCTGATAATGGACGTTTCAGCGGATTTGTAGAAAGTAAATAGTACGAATTACATGCATCTATGACCGTATTAAGATTTTCAACAAAATCAGCTGAAGCTTGCCAACTTGTCGATGACATTAATCCATTTGCATCTTTACCTGCTACTCTAATAGCACTTGCCATTCGTTTGCTCAATAATTGAAACGCTAATTTAACTTTCATGGCATCAAAACTATTGGGGTTGAAGTGATTTTCACTCAAATGTCCTAATAAATTTGATGTTCCATGACTTCTGTCAAGTTCCCATGTTTTAATTAAATCTTTAAAACTTATAATAACATTACCATTTATCAAAATTTTGTCATGGGATCTTAACTGAGCAAGTAATCGTTTGATAAGGTGAGGCCAATCAAATATAGCAAAATATTTAATATCATTTACGAAAAAATATGGCTTTTCTACTGTAATATTTAACAGTTTATTAAACAACTTTTGATTGCTGCTACCTTGATCACAAACGATTAACCTAACGTCTGCATTACTTTTTTTCAATTCAATTAAAAGTGTTTGAATAATTTCAAGAAGTTTTTCGGCTGTGGCGCCATGTTCATTAAAACCAAAGGCTATCAGTTGACGCCATGGATTGTTAGCATTTATACTGTCTAAACAAAATAACAGTGCATGCTTAGCAACTTGCCGATTTCTAAGATTTTTACCCATATCAACTAACCCTTCAATTATATCGAACTTCTTGGAATATTCTTCATACGCTTTTATAGACATTTCATCAAATTTCAGCGCACATACTCGTTCATCTGCTGGCATGTTGTTTAAGTTTACCTTCAATCGTTCTAGAATTATATTATTTACTCCCGGAACAACATCATATTCAGAAATCCATTTTCGAATCGTAGATTCTGAAGGCAATTTAACCCTGCGTTTCTCAATCGAGTATAACAGGCTGCAGAATGATAATACATCTGTTTCGATAAATCTTTTTCATCTTTTGTGTAAGGTGATTTTACTTTATGAAACTGCAATTTTACCATGGTTTTAGCAGTATCGCTTATATTTTTATCTGCTAAAAATCACTGACACTAATGTTTGTACTTTTATTTTGTGCTTTCAATTTCTTACGCAAACGCTGATTTTTTACCTTTTCTGCTTTTGAAGATTTCTCCAACTGCTTCACTTTATTTGTCAAACGATTTATTATTTTTTGTTTGGCCCGAGCATACAACATACAACAACGAGAAGGTTTGGTACGTGAAGAAGTTGCTTCTGAATTAGGTGTATTTATACTACATAAATAATGATCCTTTTTTAAATAACCAAGGTCGGTGTCCTTGTGAATTGTACAAATAGATTTAGCCGGAGGATAAGTGAATTTAACCATTGACGGGTCTAACGTTGGCTGATCCTTCTCAAAGTCATCCTCAAGGACTTCCTGCTGCTGCTGTTGGTGATGCACATTCCGCTGCTCTTGTTGCGTGTGGACATCCTGCTGCTGCGATCGCTGATCGATTATCCAAGAAATAGGATTTCGATTGCGCCGCAATCTGGTTTTAGTGACGTCCACGAAATCCTCATCTTGAAAATGTCGATTACACAGACCAGCTGCTCTTATCGACGAAGAAGACCAATTTGAGAGCCGTTCATTCCCTACGAAATATTTCAAAGCAAAATGTATTTCGTTAACTATTAATTCAATATTATAGATCTTAATTCAAAATTTATATATATTATTCCTCAAAACTTATGTTACCAGAAATTTGGTATTTAGACATTTTTAAGTTACTTATGTTTCATGAAATATTCAAAAAACGTAGAAATGATTAATTTTACACGATAATTTTTGTCTGCTTATCCGAACATATATTTACATTTTATAGACTTCAAAATTATTAACGGTTACACACTAAAATTTGCAATTTAATTGGGGTATAAAAAAATAAAAGGTCTTCCATAATTTTGTTTGCAGTTAAGTTGAAATTATTTATTTATTGGAAAATATTTATTTTTTACTTGTTTATATATTTATTAATCATTTATTATTCTGATTATATTGATAATAAGAATCTTATAAGAATACACAATATTTCAAGTGGAGGACCAAACTAACATTTTTTTAAATGGAATGCCGCACTTTTTATTGCATACTCGAAATTTACGCAAAATTCTAAATATACGCAAAATTCTAAAAAAATAAACTAGACGTTAATATCTACAACTTTTGCATTTAATATTTTTCTCTAAATTTCAAATTAGTTGCAAAAACGGGGTGGCCAAAGTTCAATCAATAACCCTATACATCGATATATTTTTAACAGAAACGGCAATAATTCACTTACCAGAATTGTCAATCCATATTTTCTGTTTTTGTGGGTCCTTTGGAAAACGAAATAAGTGATGGCCTGTGAGTTTTCCATTGTTGCAATTAAGGTATTTACACACGCTGAAAACTGTTACTTCCTTGGCCATTTTCAATAGTCACTACACTAAATATGCACTAAAGAGCACAAGCACGAGCGTAAAATAAAAAAATAAAAATTTCTATGTTTGAAACTATAGCAGAAATAGCCAACGCGAATGATTTTTCCTTACTTATTCAACCATTCTCATCCCAGGTTCCAGCATTGGGAGGAGTTTGGTTCAAGCCTGCTCTCGGCTCCAAAGTTCTGAAAACCCTTCTCGGAATATCACAATTCCGGAAATTGCATTTCAGCCCTTTGGAACACCGCGGAGGAGAATTGTGAAAAGGGTACGCACCATCATTAAACTGTCGTCAATGGGTTCCATAATTTCACGCGGAAACAATTTGCGTTACTAGAGAAATAACACGAACCCTTTAAAAGGTGCCTTTTATCAGAGATTAGTAGTCAACTAATCACTGCTTTTATCCCTGTTGAGTGGCCTTTTAGAATTTATTGGTTTCAATTTACTTACGTCTTACACTGCTAATTACAACATTGAATATTGGAATTATTTTATATACACTGCACCGGGGTAACACAAACTGTCTTGCAAAAGCCGCTTGTTTACCACCTTCCATGAATGCATTCACAAATCTTTCCTTCAACTCTTTTGAAATTTAAATTCCTCTTGGCATGACGACTATGTTCAAAAAACTATAAAATAAACCTGACACTATTATTTTATAGATACTTTTCTTTCAGTAAAACCGCTTTTTCGATTTTTTCGAACAAATTATTTAAAACTTGCTTTACTTTTGACGCGTTACTATTTAACAAATAAAAACAAATGTCAAAATAGGTTCAATTGTTTCATTCAACAATTCTTGTCATGGTTAATCAAAGCCTACTTTGTTGTCTTCAAGCTAATTACATTTATTTACAATTCATTGTGTGTACTTTCCTGACTGTATTTTAATTCAATTTAAAATAAAATTCAAAAATGTATTACTTCAGTTCAAAAACGTTTCGGTGTCTTTCTGTACCATCATTACTTGGCATCTGTAGTTATTGCTAACTTCAGTTTTGGCATGAAATTGAAACGTTTTTCAAATGAAGTAATAAATAATATAATTGACAGGAACCCAGAAATTTTATTTTAAATTTATTTACAATATCATGCACGTGCAATTATAATATCGGAATTGACATAGGTATGAATTTCAAAACGTTGTTCTAGTTTTGTCCGATAGTGTATGCATATGTTTAAATGCTTGTAGAATATGAATAATGTATTTTATAAAGGTAAACAAGGTGCATATAAAGATATTTGCACCTTATGATTTTGATAATGCTGGTGTTAAAGTTGGAAATACGAGTATTAAATAGTTCCTATGGACTTGCCATAAAAATCCGTAGAATTGGACTAGCTATCCGTATACCGGTGCATTCAGATCCAAATCCGTTTATCTACGTGTTATTGACCTTCGAAAACAAGCGCAGATCGGCTGGCCCTCGCTGCTTATGTTCACGACCCCCCCTACTTACGGGGAGTATGCTATTTTTAAAATGTGCATATGGTTGGGGGATAAAACTGCATGGTGGCGGTAGCTTACGGCTAATATCGCCGAAACGCTTTCGCCTATGCTCATCGGCGATCTCTCAACTAATCTCTGGTTTTACTGCAAGGTAAACAGACCTATAGTTTTATTATTGCCGTTTCACAAAGGCGTAGTCTTGGATGGATTGAACATTTCCTTCCTTCACTAGTCGGGATTGCAAAGGAAATATTTAGCCTCAAAAATTTACTAGATGTACTTAGAGCTGTTGGAATATGCAACACAAGTGGAATGAAGGTGTAGAGGGTACAAGCAGGAAAGAATTCCAACAAAACTTGGCCAGTAAAAAACGAAGGAAATTTCGGATGTTTGAAGGGCACGCCACTGGCTAGATGTATTAATAAGACGTTTAAATGGATCTGGGATGTGGCTGATTGTCTGGATGGTTTAAATGACCGCGCCTTTCACTGGATTCTCTGTAAATGTTTATTCGAACGCTTTATCTTTGAACCGAACACACATAACGTGCACCGCTCAGCCAAACAATTTGACCATTTAATTGACGGTTTTATTACCCAACAAGCCAGCCGAAGTCTATTTTAATACAAATTCCCGTTTTGGATTCAAACCATTTCTTCATCGTCCCGTTGTTCAACCGGAAGAAATAGTTAGGGACTATTCTTTGGCTTGCTTACGGTTGAAGTGGCCCTTAAAAACTGTTCATCAAATTCTTCATTAATAAAGTGAAACTTCTGTGGGTCAGAAGACAATGTTTGCATAAATCGCTGGAAAAAATCCCAAAATCAATTATTGTCTATTTATAATGCTCTTGTCCTCATCAGATTCGAATTACACGTCATTTCACTTGCTGCTGTTTGGATAGGATAAAAGGCTGTTAGGGGTTCGATTCCGGCTCAGCGGTGGCCTGTAAACAAAGTCAATCTTGATGATGCTTCGATAAGTTAAAAGCATCAAGTGCTCGGAGAGTCCAATATTTACTCAATTACTATTTGTGGCCGTCCGGAAAATTGACGTTAATAGTTCTGGTCAATAAACGCGCGAGTTTCCCTTAAAAAAGTGAAAAAAAATCTATCTACTGCGACCGGCGGCTTCAACTTGCGTCTATTTTTGTTATCCGCACATAAGAACCTTAATATTGGACCTCTCCTAAATATTTATAAAATAATATTAAGTTCTCTAGTCAAGTGTTGAGCACATGGTAACACTCACACGTTTAGGTAAACAGTTCAGCTGAATTACTGGATGTTTAATTAAGACCGGCTTATAGAGGGTGCTGCTACTCTATGCACCCCACGCAGACAATGTATTTACATATTAATCTCTGTTTAAACTGGTTTACTTGAAATTAATGAGTTGTCTAATAACATTCCGTTCACAATCTCTATCGGTTTCTATCTGTGGTGTCTTCATGATCCAAATCCTCATTCCATGATTTTCTGGGACTTCCTCTCTTCCTCCGTCCTGGTGGGTTCCATTTAAACATTTTTAGGGGTAATCTTTGTTCATCCACCCTCATCATGTGTCCAAACCATTTTAACTTTCCAAACCATTTTAACTTTCCAACTGCTCTTTGTCTTATGTCCTCATTTCTGATTCTTTACAATTTAGACATTTCTTTACTGTGCCGCAAATAATCAATTTCAACCGTATTTATTTTTCGTTTCATTTCTGCATGCAGTGTCCACAATTCACCTCCATAGGAGAGAACAGAATCCACCATTGTCCTTCTCATATGCTTTTTCACCTCTTTTGAAATGTTTCTGTCCCCCCAAACTGAATTCAGGCAACCACTTCTGTTTTTCCTAGTCCCTCATTTTTTTGTACTGTTGTGTTGATTTTTAACCCCCTGTTGGTATATTGTTGGTACAACCTTTTGAGCATAAATTCCATATCTTTCCATCCTGGGCAAATACTACCTGATCAACTGCGAAATTTGGTGTAAAGAGACAGAAGTCATCAATTGGTATACCCATTCCTCCACAGCTTCTACGCCACTCTTTTAGGACTCGTTCGAGGTCTTTTGGTTGGAGAGACAGGCATAGGCAAATTGGCCCTTTATATGCTCTGTTATCTGCATATAGTTCTTTCATAATGATCCGATAGTCTAAATGAAAGTTTTCTGGAACTAGCCACATTTGGTTCCTGGCTACCGAATCGAATGCTTTTTCTAACTCGATGAAAGTATGCGTTTCCTCACCTCTAGCTGTTCGTTTTTATGTCAGTTACTGAAGAATCGATAATTTTCCAGTGCGTTATCTGCCAGCAGTGAAACTGTTTTGATCCTCACTAATTATTTGTCCCGCATATTTCTGTAACTCACTTTTAATTGTCTTTCCAAAGAGTCTCCTAAGAGTCCTGTTCATACTAAGTCCTCTATAATTAATTACGCGAGTCCTTTTTGCTGCCTTTTAATGTACAGATCTGATGTAGGATATTCTCCATTGTTTGGTTATTTCATTTTGCCTTAAACATTGGTTCATTGAGTGTAATAGGTGTTCATTCAACTTTTGTTTAGTTCTGCTGGTATTCCACCGGGACCAGGGGATCTTCGATTTTTCATCGACTTAATTGCTTGTTCTGATTCCCCAGCTGCAATCTCCATATGGTTATTAATATGGGATAGTTCTCCGTCCTGTTCTTCATTAGGAGATTGGTGTCTCGTCTCTACAAGGAGAGATTCGTACTGTCGGGCCCATTCCTGTAGGGGAATTACATTTCACGACTGAACTGGTGTGCCTACCCCTGTAGGCTGTGATCCTCCTACCATGATATTTATTTCGTTACACTTTAGCTCCCAGATTTTACTATTTTCATCTCTGATCTTGTTCTTTGAACAGAACAAGGTCGCCAACATTCCAGCACGAAATGATACTCCCATAACGCCATTTAAAAGTATTTATTATTTATTGCACAAATTATAATAACAAATAAATATTGTTCGCAATATTTACACTATTTTACAAACGTTGCTAAGTCCAATAAACGTGACATTTTCTAATGCTAAGAAGAGTTTGGAGGAAAAATCAGCAGTCACTAGGGGATGTGATTGAAAAGGTTTGGAGATCCAAATCACAACTAGGGAAATTATATTCTAGAAAGTAATTTACAATAAAAATAGATTTATCACAAGAGAGAGCAAATATCAAGGACAATTTAATTAAAACTAGTTTTTTTTATGTGCACATGTGTCAAGGTGCTCCCTAACAAGAACCTTCTAGCATAAACAGATTGATTTACGTAGACTTGGGTCATCAGAGTCACATGCTCTAAACTACTCAATATTGAAGATTTCACTCACGGCAGTTCTTCATATTGCTTCAAAAAAAATTAGCTCTAATTCTGTTCCCGACACTCCGACCCGACATCGTCGTCCTGCTGGCTCAGATTGCCAATCAAAGACGGATGGTAGTAGTTGAAGTAGGGAAACAGTTGCATGGAGTTCGAATACTGCTGGCACAGGTTCAGCATGGATTCCTGCAGCGTTTTCGGATACTTTTGCACCATGCTCTTGCTCAACTGATCGTAGACGAAAAAGTCGCTCTTGTTGGGCTCAGAATAGTAGGCCTTCTGATACAGCGGCGGCTTCTGCTGCAGGAAAATCGGCATATCATCTTTGACTAGCACTTTGACTGCCACTTTGCGCGCATTCGAATTCATCATGCTGGTTTCCTGCAATTGGAGCTGTTTCCGTTTGGTTTTGTAGCGACGGTTTTGGTACCAGATTTTCACCTGTAAACATCAAAGTTTTATCAGGTTTTTATGGTAAAACGACACAGAAGAGCCAGAGGTAGAAGATTGATGGCCAACTCAAATATATAAAGATAAATTGGGCAAAAGAAGCAGGTGAAATGAGCAGGACTTTGCAGGTTAAGCGGGTAAAAAAAATACATTGCCTTACTTGGGTTTCGGTTAATTTGAGAGCAGCGGCCAAATCGGCTCGCTCAGGCCCACTTAAATATCTTTGCTGGCTGAATCGGCGCTCCAACTCGAACACTTGAGCGTGCGTGAACGCTGCACGCGATCTCTTCTTGCGCCCTGATTGGCTGACGGCGCTACCGGATTCGCGTCCGGAGTCTTCAGAGAGGCGGGGTGATGCGTAACCCGGAGTCAGCGGTGTCAGGCCTGGACTGGAGGAATCTGGAAAAATTTCCCGAATTATCCAGGCGAATTGTTTGGGGTTGCTTTGTCATTTTTGAAGCTCTAGATTGGAAGATCGGAAAATCAACGAAAGGTACTGAGTCTTTAAGACCAAGGACTCTCTGGAAGTTTATGGAGGTTTGGGTTGCGCTGTTTATAATAAAAAATTGCCTTATATTCGCATACAGTCATATTTTTCACAATTTATCAGTCTATGATACACCAGTTATTGAGCGTCTTAATTTAATTAATTGGCAGGAATTTACGCTTTCGCAGTTTATTTGAAAATTTTCTGCTTAAAGCTTCGGTGGCTTAAGGAAATTAACTCGCTGGTTAAACGTGATGTTTCTCAACTGTGTAATTTTTTGGATTTCTTTTGCGATTGCAAATCAGCATTAATTTAAAAGGCATTTTCAAGATCCGCCCAATTTAGATTGATTTATTTTCACATCGAATTCCGCGCATTGTTGTGGCATCGTCGAATTGCCGGCCAGAATTTTTGAAAAAATCCAAATCGTTTTCCGAGCAGATGAGCCGAAACCACGCAAATCGTTTCAAAAACCCATTAGAAAAGCGAGCAATTTTAGAAACACACATAATAACACACTTGCGCAAATTTGTCGTGTCTCTAATGCGTTTTAAATGAAAGCCACTATTTCCCTGTGATCTTTTGTGTTGTGTATATAAAATGATTATACCGGCGCAATTACCGAAATTAAGTAACACCTATATCGAAAGTGCAGAAAGCTTTTAAGTTAAAAGCTTCAAAGGATAGAGGTGGCAGGTTGTATCATCCACCAATTTATAATGTCCTTTGTCACGTCATCGGACCCGCGCGAAAATCTATTGACACTTTTCCACAAAAAGAGCGTGGCTAATTTTTAGAAGAACGTTGTTTAGGGATGTTTTGTCAATCGTTATTTGTATGGCGAGTTCAAAGAGGGGCCTGATGTGCGTTGGACGAGGACAAGGCCTCTGATAGTGCCCATTTTTTTGATTACATAGGCTCTAAAGTTTAGCTTTGTCTGATCAGAAATTGATTTCTGGACAAACAGACAATGTCGGAGGCAATTTTTTTGGCCCCGAATATATTAGCTCTGTTTGTAGATATAGAGAGAGGTTTTCTGTCATTTTCCGGATTTTTTTTTCAAAGTGATAAACACATTTTTGTCTGGTATGGTTTTCCACTCAATTTTAAAGGGCGGGACATAAAATGCTGCTCCCATCTCTTTTCTCAGAGAGAATCATGGTCAATTTAAGAGTTTATTAACGTGTAACATCCGGAAATTATGATCTGATGAAGATGTGGGAAAAATGCTAATTTTTCTTTGCTACTTAGAGACACATTTTGCTAAACGCCCAGGAAATAGTGCCTGGAAAAACCGTGGAAATTAAGTTAAGTGAAATAGAGAAGTTAGCCCCATCTGCTTTCCTTTAAAGAATTCATGTCAAATTACTCCTAGGTAATATTGCAACCTCATGAAAGCAAAAAAAACCAATGAATTTAGAAGACGAAAAGAGGAAAGCTAAAGTGTTAATCCTTTACTGATTGAACGAAGCAACCAAAAACCTTTTTTAAAGGAACAAATGTTTTCAAATCAATAAGAATTCGGTGGATTTTCGACGGGAAACAAAGCTGTAAGAGAACGTTTTTCATAACTTTCTTGAAGATCATGCTGCCAATATCTGCAAAGTGGGAAGAAACGGGGGTGAAAATGGGTTTGTTGAAAAAAAATTTGAATACAGAGTAATTAAAATGGCGGATTAGAACGGACGCAATTAATCTAATTAAAAATTGCAATTTGTGCTGATATTTACCTAAATCTTCCCTATGTGCTCTGGACATATCCAGTGCAGACTCCTGTTCCTCACTATCATCCGCAACTCGTTCCACGTCCTTTTGACTCAAAATGTCGTTTATCGAAAAAGGAGTGACAGAGGCTGAGGGACATTTTTCGCATTTTCCCGTGCAACTATTTTCATCTTCCATTTTTCCTTTGGTCAATTTCGCCCAAAGTTTAGCGCCACTAGAACGAACTCGTAAACTTCCACACACCACAACTCCCAATTCGGTTCCCGGGCGCCTAAATTCAGACTGGCTGTCGGGACTTAATGAAATTATTCCCGACACCACTCATGTGCGTTTACTACTTGAGACTCTTTCCCCATCTCTTTTCAGCTCTGCCCCACGATCCCGATGCTCCTTTTCTAATTCCGATTGTTTGGGGAGGAGTCTGGAGTTAAAGACTTGCTGTCGTATCGCGTGCGAAAACTGATGTTTTATCGTTTATTAATTGCTTTTCATTTAACGGATTATTTTTGGATGTGTTTCTTCAATGAGAACAGGAACGGATGTTATTGATGGTTTTTATTGCGGATTACAAATTTACTTAAAATTCTTCGATATTTTATAACAGTGAACTTTTCCAGTTTTGTGTCGGGCTTAAAATTCATCTTTGGTTTAATTGTTGTCTTTTTACCGTCTCTTGCAACTTAATTCCATAGTTTCTTTACCAGAGATTCTCCTGCTTCCAGAGACGGCAGTTTGGCTAAATGGTTTACTGTGTAGCTCTAGTTCCAGTGACAATAAAAGCTGAAGCTTTCGAACATCAGCCAGCCATAATAGACACGTTGCACTTATTCTTTCCTTTGTATATTTATGTTGCGTTCATCTGTTTTCATCAAAGACATTCAGCTAAAATTTCAGTCATTAACTAACACGTGTGACACCGATGCACAATAATTCGAATCACAAAGATCAAAATGCGTTTGTTCTTGGCCAGCAGTGGGGTAGATGAACATTGACTATGCAGATGGGAAAAGGATGGCGAAAATGGGCAGTATTCAACAACTTTTGCTGAAATTATTGTTACGGGAATGGACTAGTCTGGTCGGCAAAGTCTCGGTCTGTTTGCTCTGGTTCCTCTGAGAATTCCAGCTGGAAAGTTCCTGCCTCTACGCCTCTGGTACTTGGAGGTTCCACCCTGAGTTTTCTTTGGAAGTGGATGGTTTCCGGTACCTCGTTGACGGGAGAACATCTACGGAAGTGCGTCACTCGTTGTTTACACCAATAACCATTTAAGATGCAGTTAAACAAAACATCACAGGAGTCAGATTGATTATTTTCGTAAGAGAAAATCGGGCCATTTAATTGATCAATAAAACCGACTATTAACTAGAGTTTAGGTTAAATGTTTTGGTTGTGAATTGGATTAGGTCTGGAGTAATTGTGTTGCGTTCGGAGTAGGATTTTTATTTTATTATTTTATTAACTCCCCGATTCGAGCTTCATCCAATCCGACTAATTACCCAGGCTAAGCAAAAAGTGAGTTTTTATTAACTGTTTTGGTCATTTTGCTGTTGAACAGTGATTTTCTAGCTTTTTTTTGAATTAGTTGAAAATGGGGTTGTTCAATTGGGAGAACATGATACATGTTGGAGGCTTTTAGAACATTAATGTTCGCAACGTCGTCTTTCTTCTTCCATCCGGTCGTATCCACTATTTCAACTAGGATGTGAAGAATATTGAGGAGTTATAGAAAGAGGGAAGACCAAAATTGAATTTTTATTTGCGTAGATTTTGGCCTGAAATTGCGCATTTTTCCAAAGGAGAACTTATTTCTGATTCATCTGAATAACCCGAAGTCGACAGTTGTTCAAAGTTCAAGAAGACTCGCTGATTTATTGCTATTTTAAGCAATATTTTGCATCGAACTTCTGAAATTTCCGCTGTTCTAGAGAAAGAAAAAGTTCGAACCCAATGGCTCAATCGTTGGCCATCTAAGTATCCAGATTTAGCCCCATTTAATTTTTTGGGGGAAAATAGATGCAAGACAGTATATTTGCAATTTTGTCCCAAACACTGTACTTATTGTGTGAACCAGGTAGGAAAATTTCCCCATTTTAATGATGAGTATCTGGTTGGGTAAGCCGGCTAATTTTGGCCGTTCGTTATGGTTTCTTAGGTTTTGTTTATAAATGATCGGGAAATAAAAGTTGTTTTGTATTTTTTCTGAGTCTTATATGTGCTGCAACGATTTTAATGCTCTTCGCGCTAAGTCGTAAATCTGGACGGATAAATGATCATCTCGCAATTTACATTCATTCTTTTATTAGGGGGATAAATTCGAATCGCCTACGCTAACATTAGCGTAATCAATTCAATGGGAGTTTATTGATAGACTATAAAAAGTCATTGCAGTGGATTTTCATCTTCGTTGCAAGACTTCTTCAGTTGCTTTAGTCAATTCTTCATAATGGAACAAGTAATGCGGTGATTATTGCAATCGGGTCAGAAATAGAATATCGTTGGAAAATCCTTGCCGGATTCATGCACTCCAGACCAGCAGAGTAGAGGGAAACGAAACCGGCAGTTTCCATGCAAGATGGGTACTTGAAATCCTCTACGTCAAAGGGTGTTATCGGCAACTGTGATTTAGTGCGGTGTTATTCGGTAACCAAGTACCTAATTTAACGCTAGGAAGCTTAACCACTTATAAAAACCCGACGGATTACCGACCACTTAACGTGTTTAAAATAGCTATTTTATAAACAAGTCTGCCTAAGTACTTGTACTTGAATAAAGTGGCCCACTTCTTATGCATATGGTTATTATAATTTCATACACACACACACACAAACTTTCCCCGTTTACGTGAACAGGAACTATCTCGACGACTGATGCCAGGTTAAGCTGTAAATATTATAATAAAACATACCGAAATATGCAGTCATAATTAATCTGTTTATTATTTTTGATATAAACTGTTCATCAAGATTATTTCGGGGTAATGTAGTACCTGGCTATAGTTTTCATAAGCGCGATGATTTACCGGCAAATATGCTTTGAGTTTTATCGACAGCGAAAAAAACCGATTTTAATAAACTTTTTCCGGCCGACTTGGTGCACTTAATAGATCATTATGCGTTCACACTAAATGCCATTCGAGTAGGTCCTTGTCGCTTCTTTTGTATGGACGCGATCCAGGCTTAAAGAACAGTATTGTTGCTGATCTCTGATTATGGTGGCCGATCTAGCCGAGCGCAAACTTCCATTCACTCGAACTAAACATGTATATTTGTGCAGCCACTCGCCCCTGCTGCCAGAGGGGACACGCTTTAGCCTTATTTCATATTTAAAGCGTTCAAGGCTTTGATTCAACTGCCAAAAGTACGCAAGTTTAAAAAAAGAATCATGCACCTACAGAAACGAATATTGAAAATATGTTGAAATCGTAACTGAGCGCCGCAATGAGTTTCTGACTAACTGAGCCTCTTTGCCACTTGACAGTATAAGCAGTTCTGGATTGTCTGGAGAATTCTGCTTGTTCTGAAACGAAATAATGTCTTGCTACACAGAAACTCGAAAAGAGCCAATTTTCTAAACGTAGCTCTGAAAGCCAGCGGTAATGGGCCTTAATTCATATGTAAATCGTTCTTTTCTGGAACGGAAACACTTCTTGAGAGTTCAGCTAAGTTTTCAATCCGCAATTAACATCCCAAAGGCAGAATCAAAACTGAAATTAACCGGTTCTGACGCTGTGGAGGATCAATAATGGAAATAAAAATGAAATTGCAGTCAGTAGGACGAAGAGCAATTTGGCTCCCCAGCTCAAGTGATCAACGCATTGATTCCGTAATTTACCAGAAGTTTTCCTTCAGCGAAAAATTGCCCGAATAGCTTTTGATTGGCTGACAAAAAAGTTTGCGAAACTTGTCAACTGGTTCTTTTCGCCGAAGTTCCAGATTGGGCATTATCGGTACACTCGATGCCAAAAATGAGCGATTTCAAATGCAGAAGCGTTCTAGAAATGGGTAGAAACGTTATATAAACCGTGATAGCAAGGATCAATCGAAAAGCCAAATTTGGTAGCTTGAAAAGCTTAATTAATTGATTAGGTGTATTCTTAAGGTTTTTTTTAGGTCAATAATTTCGGCAATAAATTTGAAAAGTCAAAAAAAACACGTTTTTTTCACGTTTTCATAACGTTAGCAAAGCCAATTTAGGTTTACACGAAAAAGTAAAGTTTGCTGTTTGTTTCATCAACAGTCGTTCCCAGTAAGGAACGTTTTTTGGAACTTTATGGAATCCATAGTGGTTCCAACGTTGAATTAATGAAAGGAACAACCAGAACCAAATAGTGTTTATCTGCGTTTCATCCTAGTCTTTCCTATTCCCAATCTTTAGGGTCTTTTTGTGCTTCCAAGCTTGTATAAAAATCTTCTATCACGACTGTACTTTCTCGGTTTTTATTATCGCTCTGCCTAAGTTGTGGCGAAGTAAAGGGCCCCTTGATTGAGACGACTTCAGATAAAATCGGTCTCGTTCGCCTGCCTCATTACTGCCTGTTAGAAGCTGGGGTTACCGCAAATTGTCCGTGATTCAAGGAAACTTCTGCCATTGGTGGCATTTTTATTCGCGACAACGGCAACTTATTATCGCTCAACTGTGAATTGCTCTAAATAACTTCGATGTTGCCCGATTTTAAAAGAGCAAATCCACTAACAATCCTGATCATGTCGAGACTTTCCTTACATTTTCAAAGCCAGTTTTTTAAGTAAATAGTCCCGGGCTGGCGATCGGGGGAGACCGACCCCCCAGTTCTTCCCTTAAGTTAATCGGTTCCTTTTCCTCGAAAGTCTCCCGATACTGTGGATAATACCTAATTTTCATTAGTCGATTATCGGGTCATTGAATCAACTAAATACGTTTCCTGATTTAGAACACAGTACGAGTCCACTTAAGGGTCGGGGCGTCAGTTTTTCGATAGAGACTTACCGTCAAGCCGTTAACGGCGATATAAAACGCGTTACTTTTAATCAGTTGAGAGTTATTGCAACACTTTGTACTTCAAGCGCTGAAGAATCATTAATAGAGTCCGGACTAAAAAAGCACTAAAAATGACAAAAAAAACGCTTAAAAAGCAAATTGAGTTCTCCTAAAAAAGCATTAAAAATGTACAAAATTCTTTCAGTGGGGTAAAAAACATAGCTAGTTTTCTAAATGTTTTAATTGAAATTTAATGTAATGAAATGTGAAATGAAACAAGTGAGTGAAGTTTTCCTAAAAAGGTTAATTTTTATTACTTTAAAAAACGTAAGCGTGTTTTGCCTAAATCAATCAATCAATCAAGTAGCACTACAACCCTGGGTGGGTCTTGGCTGACTGTACAACTTTTCTCCAGGTGTTTGGATCCTCCCTCATTCTATGTTCAAAGGGGATGTTCATTTTTTGCACATCTGACACAATGTTGTCTCTCCATCGCATTCCGGGTCGTCCAGGTGGTCTACTTCCCGTAGGAACCTCCTCCCACATCAACTTCACTAATCTCTCACCCTGCAGTCTATGCACATGTCCGGCCTATCACAGACTTTGGCCCTTGATTTCCTGCACCACATCCCCATCCCTATACAATCTCCTTTCCATTCGTGGTAGTGTCGTGGTATGATCCGAGCATTTTTCTCAAAATGTAAAATATAAATAATATAAAATAAAATAAGAAACATTTCTCCATTAAAAACCCGAAATATATTTTTTAAACTTCTGACATCCTTTTTTTTTGTTTGATTGATGTTTTTTTCATAAAACATCGTTTAGTTTGAGTATGCCTCCATTGCATGGCTGAAGTCAATAATTTTTTGAACCGTCTGAACCAATGTCATTTGGTCTTTTCCAGATATTTTATGGTTTCACTTACTTTGTATGCTTTAATTAAAGAAAAAGGCGCAAATAAGCGCAAAAAAATGACAAAAGCACAAACGGAAAAGCAAAAAACGCATTTAAAAAATCTGTCAAATGACGTGTTTTTTCGTTTCGATCACATTAGTTAACAAAAGCTTATTCATTCAAGTTTTATCGTATTGCTGTTGCAGCGATGAAAAAATAAAAACTGTCACTGTAACTCTCTAATTGTTGCCCAGAAAAGATGAGCGGAATCGAGCACCCCCCAAAAGTTCGAAAGCAATCGGATTGATTGAAGCGCAAAAGCGCACATTAAGTGTTGTGGTTTGAATCTAAATGGTGACAATCACAATTTAGGAAGTTTAAAAACGAAATTTTCGGGGAAGAAAAAAACGTCTTGTTAATATCTTGTGTCTTTATATTGTTTTGTGGCTTCTTAATGAGACCTTGATTTTATTTTCTGAGGTTTTGATGATAATGAGAGCTCTTGCTAAGAGCTTTGCTCATGACTACTGTGCTAAAACTTCGTGCTTTAAAAGACTCGACAATTTTCTTCTTCAAATTCTTCAGCCGCGATCTTAATTGCAGCCATTAAGAAATATAAGGCTGAATCCATGCCAAAAGCCGGTTTAGTTTTAGAAATTTTCTCTGAAATGGTAACGACATCTGTACAATGCCAGCCAATTTTCGAAAGCGTGTTCCGTTTCATTCGTTTTAAAAGCCAGCCCGACTGGAAATTGGTGCCACTCTTTCTGCCTAGGTGTCGGTAGAAGCTCTGCCAGTATTTTCTCCTTATTTCGGTGGATGTTAGCCAGAAATATTCCGATGAACTTTGAAAAAAATTATTTCCCTAGTGTGATTGGAAGGATTTCAGCATTGAAATGGTTCCAAAGCTTCATTGAGTTTGACGATTTTGATTAAAGTGATAAATCATTAAACGGAAAGTGAACTTTATGCCTCCCCAAAATCATATAAGTGGTCAGTCTAGTTTTGTGCCCCAGATAACATGCACATAAATGGCACCAGAGATTAGTAGACAACTAATCTCTGATGGCACTTTCCACTAATCCAGATCTCAGCATGCTTCCAATCTCCGCTCTTATCTTAATAGCGTAACAGCATAATATGACAACTGGAAGGCGCCAGTCATAAATTTCACACGGCCGCCACTAAGAACGTCCGGAATTTGACACATGCACTGTTTACATGGTCCCGTAAAATGCCGGGAGGATTCCTGGTCCCTGTTTAGTGGCGCCAACTTGTTAGCTCCATCAGGGACGTCTCATGGAGTAAAAAGCATGGTTCTACCAAGAAATGTTTTGTCATCTTTTTCCGGAAACTCTCGCATATTCTCCTAAAAATTTCCCCAAAGGGTTTCAAGATCAAGGAACGTCCTTCTGCGGCCTGCAGATGACTGTTGCAAAATTGCAGTGCATGTTTTTCCATTCCTTTTGCGTGCTACGCCTCTGTTTTGAGGCCGGCACAGCGTGTGAGGGCGCTATTTGATGTCGACTTTACATAAACCAGATGACCGCTTGCCGCCGCATTTCTAATGGACCAAGAAATGGTGGCATTGTGCGTGTAATCGGCTGATCATCATATCACCTTACCGATTTATAATACAGCCTTTCACAGCGATTTCATTTCGAAAGTGTCGCCTTCCAAACCATTGTGAGACTCGATCGTAACATCTAATCGATTAGATCTAGTAACTGATGAAGCAGAGGAATAACAACGGCAGAAGAAAACTCGCTAAGTCAAGTCAATGGCGCTGCTGATGACAGCCGATTTTAGGTCGGAGAAACGTTGTGGTATAGCAACTTTTCAACTGGCTAAAGCGATGAGTTATTCGCTACGAGATTTATTGCTGGCGCCATCCAGTTGTCATATTGAGCAATAACATGTCAGCTCTTGGCGACAATCGCTTGGCATAAAAAGACAAACACCCACGATATCCATGCAACACGTGGTGGTTAAAAGCTTTTATCTGCCGGATGTGCAGAAAAGGCAACGGCAACCCGAAGAAAAACTCCCGATTTGTTTCATTTCTTCGCTTAACATGTATGAAAGTTGCCGTAAAGCACCGATGACTTCGACATGTTTTTCTGTGAAATATTGCGATTTTTGATTGGAGCGTTTATAAGAGCAGAAAAAGCGGGATTTTATGAAAACTCACTTGAACACACGGCTTGTTTATTTAAAGCCGAAATAGATAATTTTTAACTTGAATTAATCTTCTGATTATCTTGATAATACCTACAGATAGGCAGACAAACAACATATTATTCCGGGAAATTTGCAAGTGGATTTCAGCAATTTTGAAGTAGTTCCGATGAAATAAGAAAAGTGATGTAAACAAATGATGACAAAGAAATAGAAATTACTCGAATTTTAACGAGAAAAACACTAAAAAGTGCACAATATTGTCCCTATTAAATAATAATCAATCAAGAGTCAATTAGCCCTGATAAATTTGGAGAAAAAAAAATAAAAATATGGTTTATTGCCGTCGAAAATTAGGCGAAAATAAATACATGTAAGTGGTTTAGAGCGCTCTGGAAAGGGCTCTTTATTGCACTCCTTGGATGATATACGTTCTTTCCGGGATGAGTGGGCCGTGGGAAATCTCTACTTAAGTTCACTGTTAAGTGATCCTTCGCATTAAGATATTGATCAATAAATACAGTTATTAAGGGGTTGAAAAGCAACTGCCCATGCGATCACACGACGAATAGTGCAACTTTTCATCTTCCTTGGCTCTGGAAGACAACAAAACTACATCGAAAAAATTTCATATTTATATCGAGAAAACTAGACATCCTTTCGTTAGGTGATTTTTGGGCAACAGTAGAGCCTGATGATTGTTGGTTTTTAGCCTGAATTAACCCGCTCCTTCTGTTCCACTTCAACCTGTAATGATAAAACCCCATGAGACGAAAACCACACAGGCACTATTAAACATCCAGTGTGGGAGAGAGTTTTGTAGAAAAATCCCCAACGAATTTGCGCGTAAAATAAAAATGATCATCATCGAACTGGGACTCTATAGATGATTCCTTTTTGCTGTGTTTGACAAAATGGTAATCATGTGGGAAAGGGCAAGACCAACATTAATTGGGCATAAATAAAACCTTGCGTCAATAAGACGATTTAAGGCACTTGTGCCGAATGGGTACTTTTTTTCGATAGGTAAACATAGACGATATTATCAAGCCTTAAGCAATGCTGAAGTGTTTGTAGAACAAACGCCGCACCACTAAGATTAGATAGGCAATTTCATATAAATGCAGCAAATTGCTGTATTGATATAAGTTCCTTAAAGTTCATCAGTATCGAAGACGAAGAAGTTTCTAAAATGTGGAAGTCGGTTTTAGTAGTTTGTCTGCTCCCTGGCTTCATAACAAGCTTGGGGCCTTTGAAAAAACTGTCCGATCGATACTTTATGCTTGCAGAAGATGTAAGTGATCGCAACATTTTTTCAGAAAGTTTTTGTTGGGTATTTTGCCTCAAGATTTTTGTCTTTTTGATTGATAAAGATTGTTAAAGAGTGCTCTTATTTCACAATAAAGAACGATTTTTTATCAAAAGGTAATCAAGATCTATCACCTAGAAAGTATCCGACGACACACTTGTGAGGCCATTTAGAAGAGAAATTAATTTAGAAAAGTTACCTTGTCGGGTCGATAATAATCCTGCTCTCTGTATCAAAAAATGCTTTAAAAAATATATTAATAAATTGATAAACAAATGATGTATAAAAATCAGTAAAAATTTGCTCTGAGTAACACCACATTTTTACGGTAGTTCTTTACCATCCATAGTTAGTAGTACAAATTCATCTACACAGCCTTTATCCAATTATATTTTAAATCCCTTAATAAAAATCACAACTTTCACACAATAATTTGAGCACACTCAATAATTTGGTGTCGATATATTGATGATGACCTCAACAATTTATGCAATTTCGAAACTTTGGAATAAAAAAAATCTACTCATTCAAATTGATATTTAATTTTTCCCTCAAATCACGCCATAATGGGTAAAGAAAAGCATTGTAAAAAGTTTATATGACAGAACAAAAATAATTTGTGACCAATCTAATTTTACCAAAGAAAAACAGCTCATAAAAGAGGTTTCAAATCCACAATTAAAACAAAATCAAAATAAACCTTTTTCTTCCAGTTACCCCGGAAATTTCAAATAAAATTTAACGAATGGGTAATAAGTGCTGTGTCAGAACTCTCCCATCTCCCAGACTGAAAACACATTTAGAAGCAAAATGCCAAAAACAAAAATTGAGAATACCAAAAACGCAATTGACAAAATTCCTTGCGAATACAATAAATTTTACATAGTTTTGTTGCCTCATATTCATTAAATTTAGGCCATTCATGATTATCTATACTAAAATCTGAAGAAAATCAAAGAAACCTATACCTAAATTAAATTGCAAAGTAAAAAAAAATTACATTAAAAAAAAAAGAGAGAAAATGTTTATATTGCAAATTTGTATTCATTTAGCCTTGTTAAACAATTTATTAATGTACCCTTTTTTAGGTTTTTCACTAAATTTCTCCTTTACTAATTGGAAGTTTCTCTACTGAGCCGAAGTGTGTCGTAAGATACCCTTTAGATACCTCATAGTTCTCAAGAACTTTCTTTACTGTGAAATAAGTGCACTCTTTATCAATCCATAATAAAAGACTCCATGAAATTCTATCTTTTTTGCAAAATTCTACAAAAATATTCAACAAAAAAGTTTTGAGACCTTGAATCGCCTCATCCAGAATTGTAAAAAAGCGCTCCAGATTACGTTCAAATCCGTTTTAGGTGAGTTTTATTCAAGCTGTGACCTTTTGCGCTTATTACGGAATGGAAGTGCCTTCGGTCCCCAATGCCGCAAAAAATCTCGAGCTAGTCGAAATTTTTCAAAATTCTTCGGAACCATACAGTAAGTATATTAGTATGTGCGTATATTCAAAAAGTTATGCAACTTTTTGGCGAAACGTCGCCAGTTAAAAACATCAGATTTTTGTTTTACTCCGATCCAAATCCCGTTAAACAAGCAAGCACTAATATTCTGAAAGTGTTTTTTTTTTACTTAAGAAACACTATTTAGCCAAAAACCAAACTCTGTATGCTACAATAAAGCAAGCATTTTCAACTAGTTGTTACTGGATTTGTTCAGATTGGTTCTGGATTGCTGGAGCGTATCAAAGCACTGCTACCCGCTCAGGATGGACTTGGTTGACCAGTAAGGAGGATTTCTCCTATACTAGTTGGAGAACGTCAGAGCCGACCATATCGGATGAAGGAGACACTTGTGCAAGATGGGGACACTTCACTTCGCCAATCGTAGCTGAAGGATTGTGGAGTTCGCGTCCATGTGCTGAAAAGAGCGCAGACATACTTTGCCAAGTTGCATAAGCAACTAAAGAGATTATTGGAGTTAATGAGGAAAATAAAGATGCGTTCAATTTATTAGCGACGTTTTTTTCTTCATCATTAAAATGACCAGAAAATATTAGTTTACTTAACGCGACATTTGCCCTCATCACACAATTGAAACATTTAGGTCAAAAACTCGATTACTCGAAAATAAGCTGATTCGAAATTTTCATGTGGCTTTTCCATGTCCATGTAGAGGAATGTTCGTGTGATTCTCCCTTCCTTTTCAATTAGGAATTAGTGTTGAACATCACCTGGAAGCGTGAAGAAAACTATCACGACCAACTTGCTACTTCAAAGACCAAAGCGAAAGTTTCCTTTAGAAAATCAAACTGTAGTTATAACGTTTCTGTGTAAAAATCTGAAGGCGTCAAGTCTGGTGATCTGGGTGGTCAAGCTACTAGCCATTTGCAACTTGAACATTCAAGATCTCCATATCTGAATTAACCAAATGCTATTTTACAGAAGATATTTTTATATATTAGACTAACTGGATCATCCAGTATACAAAGCAAGCAGACTCAGCGCTCGAATTCCACCCTCAAAATACAAATTCATTACACTACATTAAATGTTATTAATCCCCGTCAGTAAGTAAATATATCTCTTTGCTGCTGCGCTTCGAAATCAGACCAAAGTTAAGACCTTTTTGCATATAACATTAGCCAGCCGTTTCAATCAATCACTGTAGACAAATATTGGCTGATTCTCAATTTCTATTGGATGAGGGCGTGCTGATGCTGACGTCATTGAACATCAATAAGAGCCCAGGCTTAAGTTATGTGGAAGCGGCCGCGATTCCGGTGTTAATACTTTTGGAGGCAAAATAGCTCTTAAAGCATCTTGGCTTAAAGCTCAAACGGCCACTCCTGACTCATTGGGATTGGTTTAGCGCGTCGGTGGGGGTGCTGAAGAGTATGCATAATTAACTGGAACTTTCAGTCGAGTGGATCCCGATCAATTATTGGGGCGAGATTTTCGAAAATTTTCGGAAATTAGCTGAACAATGTTCCAATCGTATGACGGGCCGTTTCAGCATTGCGATACAACAAGTGGTAGTGCAGTGACACCGTTTTCGGTTAAAGACATTCTGAACATGAACATGCAACAGGAGGGCGAACTTTACCCGAAAAAGGAGAACTTTGGGCCCGGCCAACAGCAGTTCTGGGACGGACATTACTACAGTCTTAGTGAGCCGAATGCTAACTGTTATTACAATAGCGACGACACCGTCAACTCATACAACAAGAGTTGGACTGATGGTTCTTATGGCGATGTTAAGGCCCATTTCGACTCCATTCAGCCCGTCAATTCAATGTACAGCTGCAACATGTACCATGATAGTGACCAAACTGAATCTACGTATGCGAAAATTGAAAGTCCTAGTAAGTATTTTTTTGATTTAAGCTTTTGTTGCTTCCAGTTGAGAATATTCGTTTTTCTCATTCACTTCTTTGATTTCATCATTTGAAAGTTGACGTCGTGAAAACAGTCCCATAATGTGCCTTGATTCATACATCAAACTGGCACTTTTTCTCATGCGACGATTCCATCTACATTTAATGGCTGCAAAAGGACACTTGAAGTGCTTCGCTTGCATAGAGAGATCAATCATTAATAAGGTTTTATATTGAAACCCCCCTAATCACAATGTCAGGGTGTTGAAGTCAACTATAAGCACTTGTTTTTGCCGAGGAAACATGCCAAACATTGATTGGATTGAAACTTGATTTCTTCCCCTAGAGTCTTAGAAAGTGCGCATCCTGCACCACTGTCTCACTTAGCTTCTCAATTAATTACCATACACAGAGGGTTTGGTAGATTTGATCAAAATTGCGCAAGAATGTCAACTGTCTAACGACCCAAAATATATGCAAACGAATGCATCGACCCACCAAACACCCTGTATATTGAAGGATGTCTGCGTGTTTCTTCAAGCCTCACGTTCCAAGCCTTAAAAGTTTCTTCTCCAGTGTCATAGGAAAGTTGCGTGTTGCAATGAGAATAGAGGTTTTTTTAAACAACCTGCTCCTGAAAAACTCTGGGCATATGTTTGTAGTTAAACGGACATGACCATGTCGATGTCCCGTCCAGTCTAGACCGATAAATTGCCGTTGTCTTTTGCAGAACAGCAAGTGACCAGCTCGAAGACGGAGTTGCGGAAGTCTGGACGTCAAAGGTCCAAACGGAAACCACGTGTTTTATTTTCGCAGGGTCAAGTTTACGAGTTAGAACAAAGGTTCAAAATTCAGAAGTATGTGTCGGCTCCCGAGCGCGAGCAAATGGCCCAATCTTTGAATTTAACACCCACGCAGGTCAAAATCTGGTTTCAAAATCGACGGTAGGGGTCACAGAGATTTTTGGCATTTGGATGGTTTTAGTTGAAACGAATCGGTTTTTTTTTCAGATACAAGAACAAAAGGCAGACGCTGGAAAAAGCTGAAATTGAAAAAGCCACTGTAGAGCCAACTAATCCAGCGGCTACAGTTAATATGCCCTATTACGCGCCTCCATTTCCTCAAGGCAATTACGTCTTCCAAAACAATTCCTCCCCAAGTTACAATGCTGCAGAATTTTTCAGTGCCACTGAATACACAACGTACGCATGAAATCGCCTCCAGAGATTAACACTCTTTTTTAGCAAGTTTGAGCCTCTCAGGTTGTTGAACATAAGACTGAAACATTGAGGTTGTAGGTTTGTAAATACATACACATTGGTGGAACGTGGAAAAATGTACATACTTTGATAATATCTAAGTGTTAATATAAGGAAGTGTATTTTGAATAAATAACTGTTGTTAAACCGACTCGGTACCGACTCGTCGTACGTACGTTTTTTATTTCACAAAAATTTTCTTTTTTTCTATTCTTAACCCACACAGAATGACCATTTCCTATCTAGATCCTTCGTTTTGAGTGTAATAATTCTAATCGAATTCCACCTTTGAGCGTAATTTTCTAGCTTGAAATTGTAGTTTCGACCAAAATTTTGTGATACTTTGAAGAGTGCAAAATATATGAAAATCGCTCTGTTGTGGTCTTCAGAAAAAATTCTTTGTTGAGCCTCAAAAATTCACTTTGTTTTTAAAGTAAATTTTGAAAACCGAGAATATTGGGGATTGGTCTGTTGTGATCTTCACAAAGAAAACTTCTGGGTCAATTACCAAGGTTTCGGAAAATGTATTTCCTTCTTCAGGGTGAAGGCCGAAGAATTACCAAGGTTTCGGATAATGTGTTCCTTCTTCAGGGCTGAAGGCTGACGGAAAAACAAGTAAATTTTGAAAACCGAGAAATATTGGGGATCGGTCTGTTGTGATCTTCACAAAGAAAACTTCTGGGTCAATTACCAAGGTTTCGGAAAATGTATTTCCTTCTTCAGGGCTGAAGGCCGAAGGAAATACATTTTCCGAAACCTTGGTAATTGACCCAGAAGTTTTCTTTGTGAAGATCACAACAGACCGATCCCCAATATTCTCGGTTTTCAAAATTTACTTGTTTTTCCGTCAGCCTTCAGCCCTGAAGAAGGAACACATTTTCTGAAACCTGGGTAATTGACCCAGAAGTTTTCTTTGTGAAGATCACAACAGACCGATCCCCAATATGCTCTCCTTTCGGAAATTAGCTTTAAAGACAGCTCCAAATTCCGAAGCGCAAATGAGAATCAAGATTTTTAAAAAAGTCGGAAGTTTTTGCAATTTCATATTACGTCATATTCGAAAAGATTGTTGTCCAAAATTTCTCAAAAAATCATACATTTTCTTGGTGGTTTTTAAACGAAATTCAACCGCATTTAAAACAGTGAAACTCCATCCGGGTGCTAAAATTAAGCCGATGACTTTCGCTCCGAAGTTGCAGTCAATAAAAATGCAAACGAACCAGACACATCGACCATTTTTAAATTTGCCTAGTGAAATATTAATAGCACGATTATCTCTGCGGCTCTGGTTTACATCCTTTATTTTTGGGAGAAAAATTCAAGTAGTTAGCACCAGATCACCTTTTAAACTAAAAGCTTTGCCATTAATTCCGATAAGAAGTTCCGAACGTGAACAAGATAGAATAACCCTTTTTATAGTCTGTTACGTGTCACGGGACTGGGCTGTCGGCTGAAACTGGTTCATTCACTCGCTTTTAATCAGGAAATTAATTTTAAAATTTCAATTAATATCTGTGTTGTTGGTGTAGAGAGAATTGCAGAATTTGCAAACACATGAAGATACAAAAACCCCAAAAAAATCGACAAAATCAATCTTCAAGAAAAGTTGGCTTCGACTCACAGCTCACAGACCAATTCAAATGGTTGCTGGTTTACCTCAGATATTACTCGAAACACTATGAAACATTTTGGGCACTTTTTGCCTCACCGCGCCATCTAAATAACTGTATAAAAACCAGTTTTATAATGGACTTCTACAGGCTCCGTTTAGAGCTTTTAAGCCTTCGCCAAAAGTCGAAAAAGCTCAGTTAGTGAGTGGCGCAATCGAGCCTGAAAGATGGCGCAATGTTCTCGGAACTGACTCTGAACTAGGACTGTTTTACAGAAAGCTCTAGGCCGTGTAACACACTGTTTCGAAGAGATGGGCCCAGATGCCTCCACCATGTTAGGGGTTGCTTTTGAACGTTTAATCCAATTTGTATTTCCAAATTTGTATTCCAAACTCGCTCTTTTTCCATAATTTTGGGAAAAACTGCAGGTGTTTTATATCCGTTTTTTTTTATATCAGTCAGGTTTCTTTCCATTCTTCTATGGTTTAACTGAATCTATTCATTCTTCGATTCTTCTTATTGGAAAGTTCAAGGCGACAAGCTGACCAAAACCCGAAAGACACAAATACCAACGGCAATTAATCAAAGGCCAAAGACGGTATTGTTTGTCCAGAGCCAGTTTTGATTTATTTAAAACAAATGAAATTTATGAATCGTCGTCCTTTTTCATTCCTTTGTTACGCCGACATTCATTAGGGTTGGCGCTTGCTGTCTGCGTGATTGATCGTCTCCTGTTTTTGTTATTAGTCTTGGTCACTCCGATGCTAAATTACAAATTACGGCCGATTCATTTGTTTTGATTTTGCCGATGATGCGCCAATGAATAAATCGGTTTTCACTGAATGGTGACGACAATGTTTATTTAATCATTATTCATCGTCTGTACCTATGTTGGTTTTAGACAGATCTTCAGCTTCTACTCGAAGAAAAAGTGAACTTTTTTGGCTTCCAGTTGGCAAGCATGGATATTTCCAAGTGAGAAGTTTCTATTCAAGGAAAGCTCATTTCCCATTAGCATATCAGCAATCTGCAAGCCTCCCAGAAAAAGGGCCATAATTCAGCAATTCAAATTTAAATATTTCAAATGTGAAACGTAATTTAGGCCAATAATTCTCGGCCGTCGTAAAAATGTCGGCAGATATTTTAATGTGCGCTGAATTATGGCGAAAGAAATTAAACTGGGGGCGAGGTGCGGGCGACAATTTCATATTCTAACCGCCGGTTCTTTATTGCTCGTATTCCTTGTTATTACGTCTTTAATATCAAATCTGAATTATGCCGGGCGACGTGGACTTTTGTCCCAGCCGAGGCAGTTCCAATCCCGTTTTCCCTCACGAAAAACCAATTACAAAACTTTTACAGCTCGCTAAATAAATTTCTTCTTATCGCTCGTCATTGTCATTTTAATTAATTTTATTCTTCCCACTGTTGCCAAGAAAATCATCTGAAAGCTCAATAGTTTTAAAGTTACCTTTAAATAAAAAAATCATCTCACTCAGCTTCACTCATATTTGTCTTCTTTATGGGAACATGATAACTCTTTTTTGGACGCAAACGAGTGATATTTGCCTTAACTTTTGTTCACTGTTGATGAATTCTCAGAGTCGAAACAAAATTCGAGAAAGTCTCTTAATTATGATTGAAAAAAAAACGAGTTCTCAATGGTTTGGGGAGCTTGAAATGAAGTAAACAAGTCAGCATACCATGGTTGTTATCAAAATTCCTGCAATTTATCAACACAACATAAATATATGCCTCATTAGAAGAGCGTGTAGAGTTGGGCGACTCGCAGCCCCCCTGGGGGGCTTCGGTAAGTGATCTCCAGCAGGCAGACAACTCTGTTAATGTCTGACAAACCTATATACGGTGGCCCCATGCCATTAACGACGTTCTCTATACATTTTTTCAATCCTGAAAATTCTGCTAATTCCCAAAAGGGCACAGTTCAAAGACTAAATAGTCTTTTGTTGATTTCCAAGGTCAAAGGAGACCGGAATAATGCCCCAGATGAATTGTTGTCAAGATGAGAACATGTTTTGTTAAATAAGAATCACGACTTGATGGTCCAGTATTGGATACAATGCAAGTAGAACCGTGTGCATGAAAAGATAAAGTTTGCCAAAATATTCCAAAGGCAGTCAAGTCACCAACCCTTCGTTTGCCTTTAGAGCGGATATAAAGACACCGAAGACAGCCACTTACTGATGCTTGCAGGTATCGAACCATGCTGGGTTCGAATTTGATACCGTAAACCCCTAGAATTTCTCAGTTTTGAGCGAGACAATGTTGTGAAACTGTATTTTGGAGCCTCATTTTAATCACATCGAAAAAAGCACAAAGTTAGTATCAAGATATGGCTACTAAAACTAAACAGCTTTTCAATCGAAATCCCATTGAAACTATTGAACATTTGGTGATTTTGGCCCTCAAAACTGTGCAGTTTCTTATACCAAACATAATTTTGGGAATGTGTGTAGTGTTTCGCAAACAATAAACGCCGCCCTTAGTTTTTCTGGATGGACTTTTAAATTACGCACTTTTCCATGCCAAACCTCATTTTAGGAATGCTTCTGGTGTTCCCGCAAAATGTAAAAATTCAATACTAATGCGAGTGATAAAAGCCGCCCTTAGTTTTAGGCTCATATTCAAAGAATCTGTTGAGGTGCAAAGCTCTAATTACCCTTGCTTGATAGAACTTTAAATTGCGCACTTTTCCATACCAAACCTCATTTTAGGAATGCTTCTGGTATTCCCGCAAAATGTAAAAATTCAATACTAATGCGAGTGATAAAAGCCGCCCTTAGTTTTAGGCTCATATTCAAAGAACCCGTTGAGGTGCAAAGCTCTAATTACCCATGCTGGATGGAATTTTAAATTACGCACTTTTCCATGCCAAACCTCATTTTAGGAATGTTTCTAATTTTCCCGCAAAATGTAAAAATTCAAAACTAATGCGAGTGATGAAAACCGCCCTTCGTTTTAGGCTCATATTCAAAGAATCCGTTGCGGTGCAAAGCTCTAATTACCCTTACTTGATAGAACTTTAAATTGCGCACTTTCCCATACCAAACCTCATTTTAGGAATGTTTCTAGTTTTCCCGCAAAATGTAAAAATTCAAAACTAATGCGAGTGATGAAAACCGCCCTTAGTTTTAGGCTGATATTCAAAGAACCCGTTGAGGTGCAAAGCTCTAATTACCCTTACTTGATAGAACTTTAAATTGCGCACTTTTCCATACCAAACCTCATTTTAGGAATGCTTCTGGTCTTCCCGCAAAATGTAAAAATTCAATACTAATGCGAGTGATAAAAGCCGCCCTTAGTTTAAGGCTCATATTCAAAGAACCCGTTGAGGTGCAAAGCTCTAATTACCCATGCTGGATGGAATTTTAAATTACGCACTTTTCCATGCCAAACCTCATTTTAGGAATGCTTCTGGTGTTCCCGCAAAATGTAAAAATTCAATACTAATGCGAGTGATAAAAGCCGCCCTTAGTTTTATGCACATATTCAAAGAACCCGTTGAGGTGCAAAGCTCTAATTACCCATGCTGGATGGAATTTTAAATTACGCACTTTTCCGCGCCAAACCTCATTTTAGGAATGTTTCTAGTTTTTCCGCAACATGTAAAAATTCAAAACTAATGCGAGTGATGAAAACCGCCCTTAGTTTTAGGCTCATATTCAAAGAACACCTTGAGGTGCAAAGCTCTAATTACACTTGCTTGATAGAACTTTAATTTGCGCACTTTTCCATACCAAATCTCATTTTAGGAATGTTTCTAGTTTTCCCGCAAAATGTAAAAATTCAAAACTAATGCGAGTGATGAAAACCGCCCTTAGTTTTAGGCTCATATTCAAAGAATCCGTTGAGGTGCAAAGCTCTAATTACCCTTGCTTGATAGAACTTTAAATTGCGCACTTTTTTATACCAAACGTCATTTTAGGAATGTTTGTAGTTTTCCCGCAAAATGCAAAAATTCAAAAGTTATGCAGATCTTGAAAACCGCTTTTAGCCTTTGTCTCATATTTTGAGAATCCGTCGAGCTGCAAAGCTCTAATTCTCTTTGCTGGAAAGAGCTTTAAATTGCGCACTTTCTTGTACCAAACGTCATTTTAGGAATGTTTCTAGTTTTCCCGCAAAATGTAAAAATTCAAATCTAAACGAGTGATGAAAACCGGATTTAGTTTTTGGTTCATATTCAAAGAACCCGTTGAGGTGCAAAGCACTAATTCCCTTTGCGGGATAGAGCTTTAAATTGCGCACTTTTTAGATACCAAACATCATTTTAGGATTTAGGATTTTTTTTAGGAAAATTAATGAGAGTGATGAGAACCACGCTTAATTTTTGGCTCATATTTAAAGAACTCATTGAGCTACAAAGCTCTAATCTCCTTTGCAGGATAGAGCTTTATATTGCGCAACTTTTTATACCAAATTTCATCTTAGGACTGTTTCTAATTTTCTCGCAAAATGGAAAAATTCAAAATCAATGCGAGTGATAAAAACCGCTCTTAGTTTTTGGCTCATAACTCAAGAACCCGTTGCGCCGCAAAGCTCTAGTTACCCTTGCGGTAAAGAGCTTTCAATTGCTCACTTTCTTATAACAAAGTTCACTTCAGGAATGTTTTAGTTTTTCCGCAAAATGCCAAAATTCAAAAATGCATGCGAGTGATGAGAATCGTTCGTAGCCTTTGGCTCAAATTATGTACCGGTTGAGCTGGAAAATCACCAATCGAAAAGAAAATCACTAATTGTTTAAACGAAGGCTGCGAAAGCCTGAATGGACGAGACAGCCTTTGATGGGACGGATTTCCCATTCGAAATACGTAAATTGAACGGAGAATCGAGGATTTCTAATAAAACAACGTGCAATTGTCCACCGGGGCCCCCGACATCCCAAGAACTTACTCTGATTAAGAAAACACTCGCGGAAAGTTAAGCAAAGCGCAATTAAGATGTTATCATGGCGGCCACGATGCGGAGAGCTGTCAACAATTAACGTAATTTATTATGAGGTAACAATGGTAATGTTGTGATATTGTGATTGGGTGGTCCCCAAAGGTCTCGCGCTCAGCCAGTCATCCTCATTAGTTACTTATTGAAAAGTGCAGTCGGAGAAATCAGAGAGAGAGATCAATCGGAATCGTACTTGAGAATCGCTTTGTGATCTTCGACGAGGCTCATTCGAATTGGAATGTCAAATATTCGACGTGTACGATCGCGTCATTTATTACCGTTCAAATGATGAAGGATGAAAGTCGGTGCGTTACAGATCTTGAGAAATCGCTCGAAATATTAATCGTTCCAGATCGATACCGGCCGTTAAGCTTCAGTTTAAAATTCCTGCTTCATACAGAGTTTCTAAGGAACATTCGATTGTTTTCGACACGACTCACTAGTTCTTCCAGGAGATTTTTCTGCAACTGTTCGATAACGATCTTCCTCAGCAAGTAAATTGAGGTTTTATAGCTCTTCTGTTTACAAATCTCGAGCCAACCGTGAAGTGACCAAGTTGACGGATTGAGAACATTTCAGACTCTGTCCTCATCCAAACCAAGAAGAAGAGAAGCCTCCGAATATCCGATTCAACCTTCAACTGTTTAAGTAAATAGCTTTCCAAAAAAAAACTACCTGAACGACTCGAAATGTTAATTTCCGACTCAGAATCACAGTTTCGGGTAGAAAAGGCCAAGACAATAAATCATATTAAAAAGAGCCATTTTTCACATTCTTAACAAATTGGGCCGTGGAGATCTTTTGTTGACCTGCTCTACTCACACGCACTCTTGATGCCAGTCCATTAATTCACGACAGCCATGAAATATTTGTGAAATTCCCAAAAAAAAAGGTTTTATCTGTATTTGTTCAAGCAACTTCTTTGAAAACACAATGAATGAATTTATTGCTGAAGTGGTAAACATTTTCAAGGAAATGTTCTTTGCGATAAATTCTTGGCAATATTTTTCTTGAAATTCAAAAATCCTTCAATGCATCTTTTATTGCTTTCCTCAATCGTGGTAAATACCGTAAATAACGGTCCTAGAAATGTATTTATGCCCTCCTTCTGTTGTAGGATGACCATTTGAATTTTGAGCAGGTTTTGCCTAACGGCCATTCTACAGTCCAACTCGGCCTTCCAAAGATACATTTGAATTTTTCTACAGGGTTATTCACGCGATATGACATGGAAAATTGCCAGCTAAAGCTTAAGAGCGGCACATAAAAAAATTGCTATCTATGTACACCAGAAACACTCTAGTGCTGCGTTTTGTGGGTATTAGTAACAAATTCCTGTTCTTTTTTACAAAACTTGAATTTAAATAGTTTATTGTAATTGCAACTTGATTAAATTCGGTTTTTACTAGTTAAATCGACGATGTTTCTGAGCGGGACAAAACAATTGATTCGGCATGTCTTCATATAAAAACAGCATCATCAGCGAGTGGATTTTTTTCGTGAAATGCCCGCCAGTACCAATTAAAGGCTTAATAAAATGCCTTTTAATTTTTAATCAGGTAGTCAATTAAGCCCTGCCGGGCAAAAAACCTTAATTGTCCGTCTCCATTAAGGACCTACAGTTGGCTGTGTCGTACATACATATACGCTTTGCTTGACGAAATTGAGATGTGGACTTTTGTTTCAAGCTAATCAAGGGCTGTAAAATGAGCTTTTGTCTTCACAGTGAACTGGATTGAAAAGTGTCCACTCACGTTGACTCTCCTTGCACTTGAGCAATTGAAATTGCCTATGGAAACGGGCCTTTTTCGGAAAATTTATATTCCACCATCCGTTCACGCTGCGTCAATATTAAAATAACAGCGAATACAATAAAATTCGAAACATTTAAAGTGTTCTATTGTTATAAAAGCCACAAATGGCTCGGGTGTGAGAACGGCCGATCGCTTACCCAATAAATACACCAAATCGAGTTTCACATTCTCCATGTTGGACAATAAAATATTAAACATTTGGTTGGCGAGAAAATATTCCGGTGGTTTACGCGAGAAAAATATTTTGTCATCGATTGTTATGCTAAATATTCTACTATGGCGTATTTATTGCCAGAGAACCGCCCATCATTTACAGGAGAAAGCTTTTTATTATCGGCCGTCCATGTTTCGCAATGGCCCTGTTAAACTTTGCTCAAACACCCTGTAGCTTGCTCCATTAGCAGTTGTTTAACTATGCTCAAACCTAAACAAAATCCTCTTAAACATGGTAACACTCGCATAATTGAAGAGCAAACAGGGCGGTTAACTTTAAATGAAAAAACGATTAAGGGTTTCCTCCCTTTTAAGCGCACCCTGGGATAAGGGTAAATGCCACTTACCACCCCGATATAATGTTACAAACGCCACCGGCACTGCTTATAATCCCTATTAGGGGGTTAGTTTGTTCTGTATTTAATAACGTTTGTTTTTATCATAATGAAAGTCGCCGATGTTTGTCTAAGTGAAAATATTATTTGCCAAAATTCGGTTGATGAATTTTTGGCTGTCGGCATAACCGTTTATTATACAGGGTGGTCCTCAACTAATGTGCCAAAATTAGTCGAAAATTTTGTATTTGGGAGTTTTTTAGAACGACAAATTCCAATTTCCTATTATCTAGCGTGTAGATCCTAGAGGGCGCAAGCTGCAATAGTTTGGAAGCCATTTAAAGCATCAGAAATTTTTTGGGTTTTAAAATATCGCTTCTTTGATGGCCATATTTTGTTCCACGATATTTTCGAAACAAAAAATGTGTAGTTGCTCCAAGTCGGTATCTCTCACCGTTTTCGAGATATTTCACATTGAAACCTCAGACTATTGCAGCTGTAGCCCACTAGGGTCTACAAACTTGGTGATAGAACACAAACACACATTTTTATGTTAACGTAAAACTGCTTAAGAATCGATGAAAAATTAACGAAAATTTTATTCACACTTTGTCACCCTGTATCTGGGAAACTATCAACTTTCAGATAAGGCAAATTTGCCTTGACAAGTGCCAAATCACCCTGTATAAATGAATCTCCTTTTTTGAGAGTTTTTCAGCCCTTAATAGGGCAATTTTCCCAATTTTCTTTATTATGTTATTAGCAGTTTTTAAGTGCGATTATTGTGGGTTTAGGTAGGGTACTACACCTAGAGACAACCTCTTTGACTAGAGAAGAGCAAAATGATATTTTACCGGATATATTTAGACTAAACAGGCGCTAAGTAAAGGAGGCAATTTCAAAGTTAGTAAACTACGTTTAAAAAAGTCACACCCGATTCGTTTGAGGCCTATTACGGGTTCTGACGGCGCTTAGAGTTTTAAGTGATTTAAATGATCGACTCTAATGGATATTTACGTCTCCAGACGGGATATTCCCTAAGTGCCTTTAATCCAGGGTGGAAACGCAATGTGATTAATAAGTATGAAAACGGTTCTTAGCCAGAGAATGGCAGCGATTTTTTACGCCGGCTCTTAGCCACTCTTAAAAGGTGTGAACTAAGTGGAGTTTTGTTGTGTCTATATTTGAGCACAAATGCAGAAGGTGCAGACAGCGCTCATAATCGCACTTGAAGCAATTGGGCGATGAAAAAATCTACATTTTACCATCTATTTGCTTATTAATCTCGTCAATTATCCACCGGCATGGGACTTAAATGCATTCATACAACATCTGTGTTAGAACAACTGTGTTTGCTGGCGTTTCGATGGGTATTTGTTTACCTGGGGTGAAACTCTGTTAATTCTTTCGGCAAACAGTGGCTGTTTTCTGCTTGAAGTACTCTGGTTAATGTTACCTAACAGCACGGGCCGGCACTCCATTAATTAGATGACCTAAAGTGGAACTTTGTTCAAATCGAACTTTTTTTCGTAAAGATTGTGTTCGAAATGGAACTGGGTGATTTATAGAATCGGAATCAGCAAAATTCAAATGAGGAGCAGTTTTCCGACGATCAAACGCGACCTAGCAGGATGTAATTCCCCTTCGGGTTCGGCATAAACCCGCTAAATAACGTCCTAAGCTCCAGATGTAAATCTTGGCCCCATTTTATTTGCATAGAAAATGTGACGTATAAGTGATTGCCAATCTCCTCGTAGATGGTATCGCAGGCCGGAAATCTATTGGCTGTTGCTGATTACAAAATGTCTTATTTAAATTTTAATACGATTCCGTTTGAATGGAAACTCCCGGAATACGTCAAAGAGGATTGATGGAGATTGCCTAAGTGCGAGAAATAATGTCCGGGATCGAGAGTCATTTATTAAGCGCCAATGGGAAGAAAAATCTGATAAATTTCGATGAAAATACGACGTCGATTAAACCGGGCAAAGTTTTCGAAAATGTGTTTCCGATAGATAGACGAGCCGTGTTAAATGCAAAGCGAATTTTCGACTCGTCCCATCCACGCGTCCATGGCGCAGTCGACAGCAATTCTACGATTAATGAACCATAAATCGCTCCCGTTTCGCATTCGACAAACAAATGCAAACCATCATTGCATTTAATAATAGAAAAAGTTAAAGAAAAACGTTTCATTATTGTAAGACAACTGACTAAGAAAAATGTCCAATTCCTATCCCAGTGTCTAGTGAAAATGGCCATTCCTACTACAAAACTACTTTGGATTTCCACCAGGGAGATTATGGTTTTAATGAAAAGCAGAGATCCACTTCATATATTCTGCAGTTTCCGAGGTATGCTGTAAAGCATCCCGTTTACATACGAAAAAAAGATCCAGAGTAGTAAAATCTGGTGATTGCGGAGGCCATTTTTGTCAACTGCTTCTTCAAATCCAACGCTGTTAAAAGCTAAGATTTAAAATGTGCTGACGCTCTTCTAATAATATTAGAAGTTGATTGATTGAACTCTAAAACATTTATCAATTCAAATGCCCTTGCAAGACACAGATTCTAAATTGGTGCGGATTTGAATTAGAATAATAATGAAAGTTGGCCTTATTGAACTGTGAAACGTGCATTCAAAGTACGTGCGCCAAAAGTGATGGCTTAAAGATGAAAAATTGTGTGCGATCGATATGCTCATCTGCCACACTGGTTCCTTTCAGGTCGCTTTACCATTCAAAGCACCAAAAAGAAAAAGTTGCCACCTAAGAAAACTTTCATGGCTTCGTCATGAAGATCCACTTGCTCCTAAATCTTTTTGGCTTTTAATGTCTGCAATATTTCATTCACAGTCCGGATGTATTGATCGGTCAGTTGCAAGTTTTCCTTATACATCCGGGCCGAAGGACCAAAAAACATACTTGGTTTAGAGACCCTGGTAGAAAATACGCCATAATGAATTCATGAGGGTCAACGAAAAAGACACTATAAAACAAAAATAAATAAATTTAATTTAGAAAAACGTGCTAGACAAGATTGTGATAATCCTCAAGAAAAAATTTCGACATCAGATACATCTGATAATATTGATTTTACAGCAGAGACCAAAAGTGATGATGAAAGTGCATGTGATGCTAGTAATGACATTTTAAGTGATGGCGATACCAGCAGTGATGAAGAATCTAGATATGAACTATAAGATTTAAGGGAAATACGAGAAATTCAAGAATGGGTCATGGCCAACAGTGAAGACAAGCTACTGAAAATCCTAAAACGTAGATTGTTGCCAACAACCCCCAAATGTACAAAAACTCTTTTAAAATGCCACGTTAATTACATTGAAGATATGACAGAGTCCAATGGTTCTGTTGGAGAGTTTAAGTACTTTGGTATCAAAGATCAACTACATGATACTTCAGTTCTGGAACTAATAATAAATATTCGGCGAACGTGTCGTTTGAGTCCCTCCGAATTTAGACCTTTGCAGCGGAGCTTCTTGGTCTTTGTGTTGGGGAATTTTGTTATACCTAGACGACAGCAACTTCGTAGCTCCAGTGGAGGTGAGCAACAATGAAATGGCGCACGTTATTGAGCAGCCTGCACTTGTAGGTGTCCTGCGGCCCTTTCGTGCAGCTAATTCATGGTTAGGCGGGCAGTAAAATCGAACGTGAAGCAAACAAACAAGTCATTTGTTCAGCTAATGAGTCTGATTTGAAATTTATTTGCAGGTCCCGCGAAAATTTCCGAGTAGAACCACGTCTGGGCTGCAGAGTGCTTAATAGCACATTGTGTGTTGAGGAACGGGCTTTGGTCTGCCCAGTTGGGCGGTACTGCTTCGTTATGGCCTGAGTGACACCGCCACCTCGCACCGTCTTGTTAGCGCTCCGTGCAAGCCGAACCACTTTACATTGAATGAAGATATCGGCATAATAAGCTAAATGGACACGGCTCTACCAGATATTTATCACGGCCGTTTTTTACCTATTTGGAATAAGAGCTGCCATGTCGGTAACTAGGACGTTTTATGGGGCCGTTTTACTTCTATGCGAACGGGAAATTGTAACTCCTGGTATACATTTATATCTATTGTTGCCTTTCGATTCCTAATGTTGTTTATCGCTCCACTGGATCGCTCGATTGAGGGACAACTGCCGATTATTCCTACTACGTCGTCTTGCAGATCAAGCTGAAATCTTCTGGTCAGTGCTGGAAGACCAGCACCGCGATTCACAGTTTTTCACTCCTTATTTTCAGTTCAGTTTAAAAGTGTGTTAGAGTTGCCCAATAAAAAGAGCGCCCTAATCAATATTACAGGTATAAAAACGGAGTCGAGGGAGCGCATAATAACAATCTCCCGCTTCAGCACCGCGTCGTCATGACTACGAACGAGGGGGAAAAAGGAATTATTATATTTTGATGGTTATGATACTTTCAAAGGGAAGATTTCAGTTTAAGTAGAAAAATTTACTGTTTAACTTCGAAACACTCAACGGCTTCGTATAACGTTTATTTACGATCGTTTGCTAAAAACACGCCACTTAATAAGTGCAAAGTGCAGAATTTATGAATGTGGGGTTCCAAACAGCCAATGGAGAGCCATGCGAATTTTATCACTGTATGATGGGATTTAACATGTTGAAGCTGATAAAACTATTTGTTTCTGGAAAAAAGTCTATCGCAACGAAATTACATCAAAAGACGTGTGACGCCTCTGGATAAAAACTGCAATTATTAATCATTGAATTAGATAAATTTGTAGAAAATTGTTTTGAAAATATCGCTGGGGAACCATTTGTGCAAAGAGGTTCCAGTTCCTGCAAAAAACATTGCTTGAAATATGTTTTTCCAAAATTGTTAACGCTGTTTCAAAAACGTTAAAGGAAGATATTTCCAAACACCCTGTATATACCGTCCGACGAAATTCTTTTGAAATTGAAGACCACTCGAAATTTGAAACCCTGAAACTTTCACGACTGGATGAAGAGTCGTTGATTGTTGTGCTTCTTCTAGGGTTTCGTATGTGTTGGCTTACGGTGGGACATTTTTGTTAAACCGAAGAATGGGCTAAACTTTTTCCTCGGGAGTATTAAATGGATTACTGGTTTCTCGAAGGTTTCTATAACGTAAACGAAGTTGGGCCCTGTAGAAGAAGTTCCTAGCAAATCAAACAGCAACGACAACATTTAACAGAACCTTTCTTCATTTTCGATGATTTCTTCTATCACAAATCCTCCACCAATACAATAAAATTGTACTGAAACAACTTCTTGAAAACACTTAACTTTGAGATTAATTTGTTGAAAACGTTGCCCGCTTAAACTTAGCGGCTACTTTTAGGTTATCATTAAAAATAAGCGGTTGGCCGACATTTTTAATGTAATAGGTTATGTTTTTAACGGACAAACACGTTACGGTCCGTTAACTGTTGACGGACTAGTTAGGGAATAGGGCCCTTAGCCTTAGTCTAACTTTGCTGATCATTAATGGCCCCAACTAGACAGGGCTGGATAAAAAAGATGCCGAAGGAAAAGAATGACGATTAGCACATCATTTCAAGCGTGAGCATGTGCCGAAATCACAACCCGACATACGATATTGGGCCGAAATTGCCAGAGAACCGCATCCAAACCATGATAAAGCTGGTGTCAAAAAGATAATAGAACAGTTGAACGTCTTTGTTAGAACTAAATGAGTGTTCTTAAATCAAACTCCAATATGGCGGTTACCATACACCGCTAATCGACCGGAAACTTAAGATTAGAGCCTTCACTTCCGCCTCATACTCGACCTTTCATCGCTCTATAATACACGCGATCATTTGTTCCATACAGGGACGAAATCGATGCTCTTTTCTTCCGCAGTGTCAACCGAATCGTTTGCAAAATAATTAAACAACGTTTATCAAGTGTGTGTTGGCAATATGTGGAAAAATTCAATGGCTGGCGCAGCCACATAAAGCGACGGTTCTCGAGGAGTTTTAATCAAAAAATAAAAGCGAAAGATCCCGAAAGTTAATTCAGAAGGTCGTAAAGTTTATTTGATGATGGCAAAGTTTCCATAACCCGGAGCGAATGCCTCCATTTGAATTTCGCAGCCTCGCCATTTTATTACGAATTCCGCTTTATATTTAAATTTGGGCAATTCAATATTCATGCAATTTCATTTCTGCCTCTCGACAAACTCGTAAGGGCGAAATGTGCGTCGTAAGTCTTACGAGGGGCGTATCAAGGAGATTTAGGCGGTCCTCATTTGGAAAAAGGCCCAGGAAATTGCCTTTTCCAGTTCCATGCATGCCGCAACACAGTTGGAGGCACCAGTCGTGCCGACGACGCCCAATTGATAAACGAAACCGAGTTTTTCGAACACAATGGCTGGGCAAACTGGGGTACCGAAACGAACCCGAGCCGCATGGGGCAATTGAGACAAGACTAAATAGCAGACACAATTAATTAATTTTGAAAGGAACAACACCAATAAAAATATATCAATTATATCGATTACAAGCCACAGATCGATTATCCAGAATTAGAAACAAGCCTGCCCGTCGTGAATCGCTTTGTAAATGCAAATGATTTATTGATAGCTCGTCAATGGATAGGTCGCAGTCCAAGCTCTTTTCTTGTTACAGGGTGGCGGCATATTGAAAGCTTTGAACTTGATTGAAGGACTTTTGCAACCAGTAACTTCCTTCTCCCTGTAGGACACTTACAGTGATTTATTGCCATCGTAAATCACTCAAATAGGCAGAAAACTGTATGGAATATAATGGGTAAACCAATAGAATTTATTCCGGCCTTCAACCCTGCTTGACACCTCCAACGCAACCATTTTGCGCCATTGTGCGTCCAAATTGCTCTAACTAGCCCATATGGGAGTAACAGAAAACAAATCACTTATCACAATAAAATAATCCAATAAACGACCACTAAACAAATGCTAATCCGGGTGGTAAAAATCGCAATTAGTAATCAGCCTCTAATTGGTTGAGCTTAATATTTTCTGGCCGTCTTATTGGACGATAAACAGCGAATAAACAAAGGGTCATCAGAAATTACCAAAACCTTGTTAACTTGTTAAGTGTCTCAATATTTACCAATCTTCTAGTTACGCTCGCGAGAGCCCGTTAATTTGTTGGACATTATTAGGTTTACTTTGCCTAAAGACGCTGTTGCCAAGATCGTTTTTTTTTTCAAAAATACTGGCCAACAATGAAATTTTTTGACACAGCCTTTTGTGACGTTGAACGCGAAGCTCCATCAGCAACAGCAACTCATGAAGCTAAAATTTAGCCTAAATCTCAAATTTAAACGAAAAAATCCTAAGTTGTGACAACACTGTGCGAAAAAGAAACCTCACAATCCGATGCTAATTAGAAATAGAGTGTGTGCAAACGCGTGGTTTTATTTGCCCTCAGCACGTGAACGTATAGTTATAGGTTTACCTTTTCTGCTTACTTTGTTAGGATAAATTATAAAGATTAATTAGCAACATTAATGCTTACGGGCGCGCTTCGTGCTTATTATTCAAACATGTTTCCATGGCTGGCCCAAGGTGTTTGCGCATGTAATGCTGGGAATGTGTTATTGTTTGAACACCATTCCGGTCTCAATCGATACCAAACAAGGCAATTAGCATGCATTGACTTGTTTTTATTTATTCTCAATGCTTGTCAGCTACTGATTTTCTGCTATTTTTCCTCATGCTTTGAGGAAATGTATCTAGAATAGCATTCTGCACACTTGCAGGATTGTGGATAATGTAAATGTGCGATTTCTAATCCCCCCAAGAGGTAAAAGTTAAATTTTCAAAAGTTTCTAGTTGATGAAGGTTTAACACTGCATATCCCAAAAACGGTTCGAAATATTCAATAGCCGTTATGAACTCTTTGATCGGCCGTATCGAAAACTACATTTTGTCGATTGAGTTAAACATATGTTCCTAACCTCTAAAAAGATAGAAGCTAATGTGCGAAAACCGCCAATACCGTGAAAATGGTCGAAAATATTTGATGAATCATAGGAACCATTTCGATACAGTCATTCGAGAGCAACCTTCTACTCTATACAGATTGCATCAAAATTATAACCTCTAAATCGATAGACCGAAAAAGTTCTAAATTGTTGCATTTTTTTCATTTATATCTAGGAAACGTTTTTTTCTCTTGAACCGATTTTCAAAAACTTGGGTTCAAATTGAAGGTGAAGTTGTTGTTGGACTTGGCGAAAAAAGTTCAATATTCTGGATTGCATGAATTAACGATATTGAAGTTGAAAGTATGCTAGAATCACAGATTTCGAGGGCAATTCTGGATTTAGTCATTTTTCATGCAACCCTGTTTATTCGACCAATATTCGTCCTAGATTGTCTTTGAAGTTTCAGCTTCAACATGAGCTCAAGATCGTGAAAATCGATCAAAAAGTTGATTTTTTGAGACCACCATGTAAATAGAAGAGATGGCCGAAAAATTCAAAAACCGTTTCGAGCTTAAAAACCAAATGGTTTATTTTTAAACTTTCGACGTTGAGATCCAAAAAAACTGCTTTTTGGTCCAACTAGGATCATGTCGATTTTGCCGCAATTTTGCACTTTTTCATTTGCCACCCTGTAGAAAATTTATCTGAGGTGGTTAACTTTTACGAAAATAGTGACAAACGAAAGACAAATGGGGCTAATTAAGGCTTCAAACCGAAACAAAATCGTTTGAAGCAATCAGAACTTATCCATTTCCAAACGTAAGGCAAATTCGGCGGTGTAACGTTCATTTTCTTGCGCAGTTTATCTCAAAAACGGTTCAAAATTCTTGATCAGAACCTTTTTTAGGGCTCGTCCCCAGACCTGCTTACTAATCGGGTTTCATGCGCAATTTCTAACCGTTAAAGCGGTGGAAACTAGAGATCCTTAATGCCTAAACCCAATTGCATCTGGAAACAGATTCGATAGAGCTTTTTAATAGCCTGTAAACTGCTTCAAAACCAAAATTTCATGAATTGTTGTCCATTTTCATTGATAACTCGGAAAGGGTGGAAACTATCAGATTAATCATAAGTACCTTTTCGATAGAGCATTTCAAGGGCCATATTTCACTCTTGAGGCATGATCAAATATTCCTAACCTTTAAAGAGGTAGAAGGCAAATTGTCGAATTTAAAGGGGCCGCCGAAGTTTGCGAGCTGCGAACGGTGAAAACCAGAAGGCAAATGTAAATTTTAAACAATCTTTCGCATTTTAGCAGTTCGTATCTCAGCAACTCAATCAGCTAATTCAGTTTTGTCAGCAATTCCCAGCTAATAGACGCAAAAGTTTAAAACAGTGCAACATTGTTATGCATTCGTCTTGGCTTCTTGAAAAATTGGGCTAGAGCCAAGCACAAATTAAATCCCAAACAAACTAAAAAACTTTTACGATCTTATCAAAAATTGGCAAATTATTGGAGGTTTCAATGGAAAAACATCCCAAAAACTTTGGCTACCGACCCAGAAAGAAAGCTTCCTTTCAACGGCTGTGACCTGAAAATCAATGATGCAACCGAGTTTACACCAAGCTTAATTAATCGCGATAAATATTAATAAATGGAGATAATTTGATTCAATCTATGGCTTCTAATTTAATCAGCTCGAGATAAAATATTTCGCCAGCTCAACACCTAATTACGCTCAAGCCGATAGCCATCAGGCCAATTAACTTAATAGATATAAATAAGAAACGGACAAAACCGTAATTAATTACGAGAAACATAAAATTTATAGTCAGGCGATCGTGTAAATCATTTCAATAGGTGAACCGTATAAGGCCTATAAAGCTGTACGAGAGATTTGTAACCTCTTTTTAAAACAAGCTATTATGCATACATTAAGGATATAAAATTTTCGAAACAAGCGAGTACAAAGAATTTGTGATACGAAACATTTATCTTGAGCTCGTGTTTCTCGATCCGGCCCACCGCGAGGTTATAAAATAATGAGCACAATTTATAAAACCCATGAATGAATGAGTTGTAACGCGGTTTAATTTTTCATCAGATCGTTTATTACCAACGGGCCAAAATGCCGATTAACTTGTTCACGTCGTTCGGTATTTTAAAAAATCATAACTCAATGCTAACGAAAATATTTTCGCTGTTCTTCTTTTCCATCCTCTCTTGGGCAGTTTGCCTAGAAACTGATTGCGCTTGCAAAATGAGAAATTGAAGCTGTAGGTACTTGAGCTTGCAGAGTTAATGGGGCTGTATATCATAGACGGATCGGGTATTAGAAAACAATGAGTGGTTGCGTTATTGATCGGCAATAAATCCTGCAGGCACGCTGGCTGTTCATCTAAAATTTATATGCGCTGGACCCGCGTTTTACTGCCGTCATAAACTCATTTTCCGATAAATGCAAATTAGCAATAACACATAAAGGCCCTTTGCATAATTTTATAGATCCCATTTGCATCTATGGGCCGTACTCTTTTAATATTCTCATAAGGCATAATGATCAATCATGTGGGGACGAAGAGTCACGTGCATCTGGTTACGCCCACTATTACTCAATTTACGGTTGGACACCCAATCTATTGTTCATATCCCTCGCAATAACCGATTAATATTACCATGCATGTAAGATACACAGTACCCAAGGACACATTAAATCTCTGCTCTACCAAAGACCGGTACAAATTGAGCAGGAGTTAATTAACCGAAGGCGAGAAGCTGCTCAAAATGTGAGTCCAGTAATGCTGGCACAAACATGTTTCAAACCCACAGATTCATATCTGAGAATTTGGTTTCACCGTCAAGCCCTCAAATGTTGTTTATATTTGTAGGTTACTGACAGGAAAAGATCATGGCAAATGAAAAAAGATGGATGAAACCTTTTTCGATAATATGTACATTTGCTCTAACAAATAATACTAAATAATAAAAAAATACTCTAAACATTAGTTAAAAACAAAAAGGCAGTAGCAAATTCGTACTCGCAGACGACGTCATCACTAGTATAAAAAGGGAAAAACTCTGTACCGGGTTGTCCTAACCACAATGAAATATAATTGTCACTGACTCTCTGTATTTCTCCATGGTTTCTGGAGCAACAGGTAGGAGGAGCAATATGCGAAATGTTAATTGGGCCGGTTTCCTTGAAAAGCATCGTTGCCGCCCTTCCGATCTAGTTTTTTGCAAATATCTCAGTTCTTAATAACAATTAATTATTTTGACTATTTTTCCAGTACTCACAAAACACCCCCAGACAACACACAAAATTCACCCCGTTTAAAACTCGAAAATGGATCAAACTGGGGCTTTTGTTGGTCACTAAACATGTGCAATGAAATTTTTCATCCACTCCGATGCCCAAATAATTTTTCAATTAACGTCGTCGACCCATTTGGGCAAAAAAAAACCCCGGCAGCAGCATTTCGCGTTATAGAGATAGGGCCGTTATCGCAAACTGGCGCATAAACTGAAATACGTACAGTCATAATTCAATTAAATGGAAGCGGCCGGAATAAAAGCTGAAAAATGTAAATACGTTATTCCTGCATAGAAATGAAATCAACTGGCTGCCAGACGTCCTATAGAGGATCGCGTCACATAACAACAAAAAAGTATTCATTAAAAACAGGCGAGCACGTGTTAACGTGACAGGCTGGCCGTCATATCGTTCAATAAAAAAAATAAAAACATTAAAAATAGCGGACTCGCCAATGCCTGAAGTGAATGCGATTTCTGTTCGGAAATTAGAGCGACGCTCGAAGCCAAACCATTTGGTGCTTATCCCACTAACTCACAAAAGTATTTAATGGGATTTGCATACTTTCCCTGTATGTTTTCTCGCTTTATCTTTATGGCAGCTTTAATGGACATCTACAGAGTCAAAAGCCTTAGCCAGATCGCGTTGGTTGCTTGAAATTAGGCGAGTAATAGTAGAAGAAACACGACCCTCCAGCTATCAGATAGATGTAATTAAGCCATCACATTCCATCGATATAGCGCGGGATCAAGAAAGAATGCGCCGATATATTAATAAATCTGGGACCGTCGCCATCATACAGACTGGCATAATAAAGTAAATGAGACGTAGCCGAGGCACTTGCATGTTTGGTTATTTGTCAGTGACATTCAGTATTTATTGAAGACAACGCATAGTTAAAGATCTTCGTGGCCAAGCTCAGAATGAGAAGAATCTGCGCAACTGTCCGTCTATTCTTTCCACTCGCATACTGACCTTTCACCGGATAATCACTGAAATGTGTGGTATGCCGATGGATCAAGCCGTTCAACTGGCTGATTTTAATCATTTGCATACACAATGAACAATTTTCGTTTTTGCCCTATTTAATTTTGCTTTTGACATGACTTTTAAAAACTTGAAACGAATGTGATGGTCTGTGCGGAAAATGACAGTTTGAAGTATATGTAGTACAAGAAACTGCAATTGAACAAGCGAAGATTGAAGAAGAAAGTAAAGACCGAGTGGGAAGTGATCATAAATTAGTATTAACAAAGTCAAGAATTATGGTGGACGAAATTGTGAAAACCTTATGAAATAATTACACAGGCAAAACTGAAACAGCTTGGAAGAAAACAGTATTCTAAGCGCAGCTGAGGAAGCTAAAGAAAAAAGGAGAGTTTATATAAATATTGTCGATAAAACACTTCTGGAAGCAAGCAAATCAATCAAGCAAACTGGACCTTCTAAAAACAGAGCGAAATGTGCTGCTGCTCGGGACAAAGTGAACCAGATTTTGCGAACATAAAATATCAGGAAGAAGGCGAGCGAAGAAGAAGAGAAAAACAAACACGCAAAAAAATGGAAAATCAGCATAACAATCCCGATTTAAAAAAAAGGCTTCACACTTCAAAAGATCTTGCATTACGCTACTAAATATTATAACTAAAACATGCAAAAGGCTGCTTGAAGAAACAACTGAAATATTCAACCAAGAGAGGAGCAATAAGGTCTGAAGAGAATACGAGAAAAAAACGATGAAGTACAACAGCAATTAATTGAAAAATCGTTGAATTCAGCAGATCCGCTTTCCTTTGCTAGGTGGATTTAACTAAGGCCTTCGACCGAATATACAAAATCCGTCCGAATTTTAACACGGAAACGTGTTCTTCATCATTTAATTTCGAAAGTGAACCGACTGTTTCAACCAAAAAGCCAATCGATTAAACAAGACAGTGAACAGCAATAAGAGAACGTCTCAAGATTGAACAAAATGTAAAGTAGAAAAGTGTGGATTAGGCATGGGTAACACTGAGTTGAGTTGCGCTCTTGAGTTGTTGCCGCTCGATGAGTTGATGAGTTATAACTCATCCTGTCTGATTGCGCCGCTCTTTTTATTACGCTATTACGTTTATGGAGGACTTCATCCACAAGCTCACAGGTGCCAACACCAACCCTGGTTGGAACAATTAAATATAGTGTTATGGAATTATAATGCCGCCCGTGCGATTTTAGAATTTCGAAGCCATAGAGAGTCCCACGTTTTATTTTATTTTCAAACCCTTATTACATGTTTTAAATATGTTATCAGCAATGTACGAAATCCGGCAATATGCGAAATGCCTAGACACTACTTTGGACAATCTGAGAATTGACTACGGGATTTCACTCAATCTACATTGTCTCTCTTCAGTAAAACCAAAGAAAAAGAGTAGGAACCCGCTGTCGGAACCGCCACAGCGTAAACTATGCGACAGCACATTTGTCAATTTATCGTCTAGCGTACGGCTTAATATATAAATGAGTTAACTGATATATGAGTTTGTTGCATTATAAACTGCGCCGGTGCGTTGGGTTGGCTCACCAATCCATTCGGCCGGCACTGCGCCGGCTCTTGAAAATTCACTGAGTTACCCATCGCTAGTGTGGTTAGAAAGTTTAGGCAATCAATTCAGAAAATGAGAGTAGAAGCACAAGCACAGACGATGAAAGACGATAATTCAGGATGCTTAAAAAATGTTTAATGAAGGAACAAGTAGGTGTATAAACGGTGAGAGCATCAGAAATGAAGACTTTGGAAAAAATGAATAAGAATAAGACGAAGAATGAAGAACAGTAGTGAAAAAAAAACGCTGAAAATCATCATCATTAGACGAGGCTTTACTGAGACACCTGGGCTGGGCATCAGCTGCGTAGCATTTTTCTTCATCAGATTGATCAGACTCAATAAACTATTTTCTTCTCAAAATATTTCGTTCAGGATTTATGGTATTGGCGAAAATCAATTAGGATTATTTTCGCCGTTAAGGTAAAAGCAATGTGGGAAACAGTGTGACAAAAGCGATCGTCAACACAAAACCGTGCGATCGAAAAAAGAAAAACAAACACACCGAGAGCCGGGCGTTGCGCGCATAAAACAGAAGGAGGCAATAAAATCATATCCATGTAGCATATTTTCCTTGCATATTGAGTTACACCCCCCGAACAACACAATAAATAAATCTGTAATATAATATGCACCCCCGTACCATGGGAACTCTATCGGATTATATGCGGTTTACATGGATTAGCCCTGGCTTTTTAACGCAAGCCCATATTGAATGTGTAAAAAGATATTAAATGAGACTGATTTATTTAGCGCGTGCTCACCATTACGATGTTTGTTGAGGAATCATGCTGTTTATTTTTCTCACAAGGATGAAAGTGGCTTCGAAGGCCCATTAACGCATTGCTTTGGGGTTGGTTCATTTGAACAATGAATAATCAAAGCCTTGAGGCTCAATTGAGATTTTCTTGACTCCGCAAGTGCTGCGTCCTCGAGATGTGCATTGAAGTCCCACTTTGGAGCATTCAGAGTCCCTTCGGAGCACGAGGTCTTGGTTGAATCATCGTCTCCAACACGCATCCATCGGCTGTGGAAACGTCGAATTTATCATCGCGGGTATTTACATCGCATAACTATTGTTTACGAGGCTCGATTAAAAGATATCGCCCCGATGTAGGTAACAAGAATCGCCGTTAGGTTTTGGCATCATAATCCTTCATCTGTTCGTGCATCTCACTGGGCCCAGACCCACACATAGCCGACTGAATTGAGATGTATTAAAGAGAGAAGCGGACAATATGGCGGCGTCCGTGGAAATAAATAAAATGCGCGACTCTGCGTCTACGACACAGCCAAGACATAACTCCTTTCAGGCCGTTTCAGACAGAAGAATGGATCCGAGACACGAACTTGGTATAACAACCCAGAGCAACAATGATGAAGTGCATATTGTCCCACCGACCTGGGAAATAATTGAGCGCCTGCTGAATTATTGGTCTTAAATATTTAATATTTTATTTAGATCTGATGCTACAACTATATAAGATCCCTATCTGCAGCTCTATCTTTATTCCATGGAACGTTCGGGGAGATTAGCGAGTCTTCTGCGTCAGCACAATATGCTAATCAGTGAAGCGGACTTTATTTGCCTCCGACCATCAAAGATGAATTTCTCATGGTTTTTCCAGAAGGAGCTGAACTTGAGGAGTCAAAAATCATCTCCTCCTAGAATAAACTGTTGAATCTTCAAATGTTTCCTGGGAACTGGTTTGGACCAAACCCATATTTTCGAAAAGTCCCGCTTTATGATGTAATGTAACGAAATTCAGTATAATTAATTGCGAAAAGCAGAAAACGGCCTGAAATAAAACGACATCATGGCCAACGGCTTAATCTTCGCCTTTTTTCCGTAATTGTCTCTGTAATTGCTAGATGACGACAGGAAAAGATTAACCCATTGTTTTCGGTATTCCAGTGGGGAAAATTAATGGCGGGCAATTTTGGCTCGTTTGTTCTTGTAAATAAAACTGAGCTTATGTTGTATTTAGTTTTCCATTGTTTGGCGGTCGCCTTGATTTATGATAATTAACAATTCGCTAAGGAAATAACGCCAGTTAATTTTCGCAATTTGAGCCTTCAAAATCGACCAAACATCAATTAATATTTGTGTTATTTATTTCCGTATTTTTCCGACAAAAATTACTGAGCAGCTGACTGGAGGGTCGAGTCGACAGCCCGCGACAAGAATGGGCCCCATAATTGGACCCCTGCAGGGCACCCCTGATCCCAAAAACCAAACAGTGACAGTCCACCGATTAAACAGTCGTTTTTCCTGGAAGGTGCCCGTTTACTGAGATTTTACGAGGTTTCTTAATTATTTAATTAGCTGTTTTCTTACTGGCCAACTGCCGCCATAATTCCTATTTTGTATTTCTTTATAATTGACGTTTTATTATGGGTACTTCAACCAAACTGGCAACGCAGGTAGAAAATATTCTCAACAACTAAATTTTGCAATTTTTGGCCCGTGTCCTGCACGAAAGGCTGGGCACAACCATTGCATGAGACTCTTTTGAATATCGAAGTTTACTGGAACATTCATTAGACCCTGATGTATTTGTTGTGCCGAGCCCTACGGGCACGACACTGGTAGGAGAACAACAAACAAGCAAACATCAAAATTCTTTTCGTTTTAAACCAGTGTCGTGCCCGAAGGGTTTGGCACAACAATTACATTAGACTCTTTTGGATGACGAAATTTACTGGAACACTCATTACACACTGATGTATTTGCTGTGCCGAGCCCTACGGGCACGACACTGGTAGGAGAACAACAAACAAGCAAACATCAAGATTCTTTTGGTTTTAAACCAGTGTATTGCCCGAAGGGATCGGCACAACAATTACATTAGATTCTTTTGGATGTCGAAATTTACTTGAACACTCATTAGACACTGATGTATTTGTTGTGCCGAGCCCTACGGCATGACACTGGTAGCAGAACAACAAACAAGCAAACATCAAAATTATTTTCGTTTTAAACCAGTGTCGTGCCCGAAGGGCTCGGCACAACAAAAACATTTGACTCTTTTGGATGTGGAAATTTATTTGAACACTCATTAGACACTGATGTATTTGTTGGGCCGAGCCCTACGGACACGACAGTGGTAGGAGAACAACAAACAAGCAAACATCAAGATTGTTTTGATTTTAAACGAGTGTCGTGCCCGAAGGGTTCGGCACAACAATTACATAGACTCTTTTGGATGTCGAAATTTACTTGAACACTCATTAGACACTGATGTATTTGTTGGGCCGAGCCCTACGGACACGACAGTGGTAGGAGAACAACAAACAAGCAAACATCAAGATTGTTTTGATTTTAAACGAGTGTCGTGCCCGAAGGGTTCGGCACAACAATTACATAGACTCTTTTGGATGTCGAAATTTACTTGAACACTCATTAGGCACTGATGTATTTGTTGTGCCGAGACCTACGGGCACGACTCTGGTAGGAGAACATCAAGCAAGCAAAAAAGACAGTTATGAAGATTTTTTTTTGCTTTTCAACCAGTGTCGTGCCCGAAGGGCCAGTCCAGTTTTGCACAGAAATGTTGTAAACATCGAAAACGTGCTGTTTGCTAAGTTAATTGTTCATTGTCGAGTAATACGGCCGATTTTTTTTCAAGAAAATCCCAATGAAGCGGAAAATTTAGTGTTACAGGAAAAATTGCTTTCCAATTTGGCTACCCCGTTTTCTGATCCGGATGAAGTCGATTAGTGATGAACAAAGCAAAATCAAGAACAAGACTTGCATTGTCTTGTTCTTTTATACATAGTATTGGTTGATAGTATTGGCAGCTAGGTTGGTAGAATAGGACCGGTTGAATGGCCTCCAAGGTCTCCAGATTTAACACTTATGGAATATTTTCTATGAGACTGCTTGAAGAGCAGAGTATTAAGTTCAAAGCGGAAAACATTAAGGAGTCGCAGAAACGAATCCAACAGGGGTGTAGGCAATTTACTCCGAAAAAATTGGAAATGTGCAAAACGAGTTTTTTCAGTTAGGTAATAGACCACATTTTAATCATGTATTAAAGAAACAGTATTGAGTTTAATCAAATTTCCCCCCAAATCAAAAATGCTTCTCGATGTGTCCGAGCACATTTCAAAAAAAAATTGGGTTTTATTTTTTTATTTTATTCCAAGTTAGAATCTCGCACCATAAAGAACTTAGAGAAATTCTCTTCATTCACAGACTCTAAATTATAGGGCAAAAACCGCAAAGAAACAATAAATAGAGAAAAACTACTGTTGCCACTTTGGTCTCTCCTGGCAAGTCTGGGAAGCAACTTACGTCTTCTTCTCTGCAAGTGAGCTTCTAAGTGAAAACTATCATACATAAAGCGGCGGCTTAAAGACATCATCACTGAACCCCAATAAACGAACGTTTAACATCCTGTTACGATCAGGATCTGTGTTAATGACTTGTTTGTTTGGATTAGCGTTTCTGTATTCATTCATCGGGAAATTTCATTGGGAATTTTTTCGGTTGCCCATCGCGCCATAATTAAGCCTGTCACAAATTACCTGTACGATCTTCAAAGGACGTAGGAAATTAACAAATCCATTGACTAATCGTCACTTGCCTAAGTAGCGACTAAAATTAAATTGCTCTGAACCGTGCGTCATCAATCATCGACGTGCGGCAGAGAGCCATTGTTGCACCATCATTGTTCTAAAAACAAATTTATATTCGACTAGTTACAGTCTTAATCAGTGGATATGACTGTGTTCATCAGCAGCTCCAGAGGGATTGATTGAACTGGCTGTACCTATGTAGATGAGCGTTTCTTCATTCTTCACATTTAACGGAGATTCAGATAGATAATTAGAGCCCACTGGCTTATATCATTCGAGCGATGATGTATTAGCTACTGTGTATAAGCAATAAGCCGGCCATCATTTAATCAATCTCAATTTAGCCAGTTGGCCGGAAAATTTCTGGATTACTGGCCGGCATAAATTACGTTTCCAGCTTATATTGGGCCCAAGATGTGTAAATCGTCGACCAAACCATAATTTACGTCCTGGGGTCTCATTGACAACATAAAAATCGTCTACAATATTTAAATCGGCTGCTTATCGGGCCTCGGTATCGGAAAGTGTGTAGTTTTGGTAGCCGCTCAACAAAAGATGATAATTTACTTATATCAGGCGGCTACTTCGTATTATTCTCTTTTTCTTTTGGGGACGTTGTCGATGTCATCCGGTAAACAAATGGTTGTCCAACGGCTCAAGATCCTTTATCTTGTCTATGTTGTCGAAATAGGAAACACCGCTCTCGGCTCTCGATAAAATAATAAAGACCCGTGTTTAATGTCAAGATTGGATATTAATTTTTGTTTTTCTGCCGCTCCCGTTTCGGTCAAAAACAGAAAAAAATCTCGACTGGTCTGAATCACTTTTGGTATGAATTACAAAACGCACCCCGCCTGGTGATTATCCACGTCCCTCTATCTAAACGTCGTCACGTGATATGCACGTGCGGATTAGGAACAAAAGACGGGCGCTATGTTTAAATAGCATGATTGATGATGAATGCCTTAACGGAAGCGCCCCTAATTTTCCCGTTAATACCTGATTTAGCCGTTGCAATCTTGATAAGAAAGTGTTAAAGCGCATGAAGAACCAACCAAATAGCGCAGTTGGAACCACAATTGCAGACGCTAACTGACATGGAAAGTGGAAAAATCTGAAGAACACGAGGAAACCTGAATGAGACGAGCACCTAATCCAATTGATGTAGACTCGTTAAAATTTGAAAAGCCAGTAGCTGGCTGATTCCGATCCGATTACGTTCAGCTTTTGCAAACAAGGAGTTGAAAAATAATTCCCCATTATTGAGCTAACAAAGGGGGATAATTCTTATCTCTGTGTCAGTCGAGAGGATAAAAGCGCGGATTATAATGCATCAATTGTTAAGATACAACAAACAGAATTGATCTAAATGTGCGATCTAAACATGATCGTCCCCTAAGGGAGGGTAGCTAACGTTCAATTATTGACGTTATCGCCCCCCCTTTTGACGCCCGTATCACTCAGTCCGCCTTTTCATTTAACTCCATTCTCCCCTGATCGACGCCGAATCGCCGAAATCAGCAACATTTTACATCGACAAATTCACCAAAAATAAATATCCATTCTTTCAGCCGGATCGATCCTTAATAGGCTGTTAGTTAACTGAAAATTGGGAAAATGTAGCAAGCCGACGAATAACCGAGAGGGTTTCGAACAGGAGGAAAGAGAGCGATGAAACTGCGACAATACCCAACCTTAATTGGTGTGTTTTAATTTACGCGATGGTGGGGAAAACAATTAACCTGGCCTTTATAGCTTTAATTACTTCATTATCGTGCCTTTATCAGCCCTGGCTGGTGAATACAGTTTGTTCAAAAGTGGGGACGACGTATACCTACAGAGTGTACGAGGTAGTTTTCAGTATGCCAAATAATAACTGAATCATCTGCAAAAAAAGTGTTAAATTAAATGGTGATTAGTAACTGAGTGGACCAAGTAAATGGAATGTAAACATCTGACATTGAAGAATTGCAGAGCAATTGATATTCCTAGAATGCAAAGAAAAAGCGAAATATAAACAGTTTCTTTATTCCCTCGCTCGATATCGAACAAAGTATGGATTTCAATAGCCAGTCAAATGTGAAGGTGGAAACAGCCGTACTAACGTAAGTTAAATTTAAATCTCTGAACAATAGATTCCAGTCCTTTCCCGGACATGATTGTCCTGACTCATCACCTGTGAACCTATTGTTTTTAATATACTTTTTAATTTTGTATTTTAGTATGTAAATTTTGATAGACTTTTTTTAAATTAATGATGACTGTGAATGTGTATTTTAGACAAACTGATGATGGTGGAGAAAGACACCGAAACGTATTTGTAAAACGTTTTGACTAATAATAAATTGAACAACAAATTGAAGCACAGTCAGGAACTCAGTCAGACAACTGCGGGGCAAAGATCAAGCTGAACGCCAATCTGGATCAGAAGAAGAGTCAGCTTCTGCTCTAGCCCATGTTCTACATTCATCAATCAATTGGATGAAGAATTATCACGATTTGAAAAATCATCAATCTTCCATCGCCGACACTCTCAAGATGTAAAATCCTTCAATATAAAGTGTCAATTCTACCAGAGTTTAGCACTTACTCGACCGATGAACATTGGACTGGAGTGGATAATGGACAAGGTGCGAAACATGTCTAGTTTCATGTAAAAAACAACATTCTTTCATGTCTACTTTTTAAATTACAACAATTTAGTGCTGTAAATAAAAAAAACTCGCAGGTAAATTGAAGTTTTTATGGTGGACGCAATTATTCTTCTAAACAAAAGGCTTTGTTGAGGACATGTGATCATCAAAGGCATTTAACCAAGTAAATATTTAATATATACATTTGAAAATTACACTATTTTTTTGCCAATGACTGCAATCACAATTTAAAAAAAATGGTTTTTGATTGCAAACATCTGCAAACTTGCTTCTATGGCAGAATGTATTGGATATAAAATAAAAATAATATATTTATAGATAAATTATGTGAAAAACTGTTTAGTAGATTTTTCAATATGTCACTAACTTTAATCTTCTTCTTCATCACGCCGTCTCCGTTCGAAGGTTGGCGATCCAAATAGCCCACGTGGTTCTAGATATAGCCACACGGAATATGTCAAGAGATGAGCAACCAAACCATCTCCGAATGTTCTTCAGCCAAGAATTCTGGCGCCTGCCGACAGACCTCTTTTTATCGTTCTATATCTAATCAATCGCAGAAGTCCATACCCCTCCTCCCATTATGTGACCTATACAGCGCGTTTGTCTCTTTGATGTTGATGGTAAGCATGAGTTCTTTTTGTTTTCTCATGCGATTAAGAACTTCCATATTTGTTATTCTTTGAAGGCTTTCTCTCTTTGCATTTCAAAGGCAACTATTTTCTTTTCCATGGATGCATCAAGAGTCCAACACTCGCATCCGTATAGGAAAACCGAGAAAATTTAGCATCTGACCATGCATATCCTCATCTCCACTAGACTGAACTGGCCATAGAACGACCGGTTTGTTTGCCGGATTTATCTGCACTAGACTGAAGTTTTTTAAGTATAAATCTTCTGATGATTTTCATTTTTTATATTGGTGAGTCGGAATATCCGTAGATGGTATTAGAGGATGAAATCGACAAGCTTTCTGTGTCTTCTTGGAAGCGTTTCATGTTGATGGGTGCGATTTGGAAAAAAATATATGGACTCAAGTCGACAGTGGTTGAATCTTTCCGCTAGCGATCCGTGCTTGAATCTTTCTTCCGGTCATGTCGTCTAAAAGACGGAAGAATTCTTAACAACTCAAGTTAATAAACTGGCCATAGAACGACCGGTCGGCTTTCCCGATTTAACTCCACTAGACTGAAGTTTTTTAAGTATAAATCTACTGATGGTTTTCATGTTTTTATTTTGGTGAATCGTAATATCCGTACATGGGATTAGAGGATGAAACTCGACAAGCTTTCCGTCTTCTTGGAAGCGTTTCATGTTTTTGGGTGCGATTTGAAAAACAAATCTGTACTGAAGTCTAGAGAAGTTGAACCTTCACTCCTTCAGGTCATGTTATCTAAAAGATGGAAAAATTCTCAACAACTCCAGCAACAAAAGTTAATAAACTGGTCAAAGAACGACCGGTCGGCTTTCCCGATTTATCTCCACTAGACTGAAGTTTTTTACGTATAAATCTACTGATGATGTTCATGTTTTTAAGCAGTCGTAATATCCGGAGATGGCATTAGAGGATGTAAAGGATGAAATTGTGTAATTTCGCATAAAACGATGAAATAGACCGTAAAAGAGAAAACTAATTCGCGAGACGACATCAAAATGAATCTTCATTAGCGTGCCCATTTGGCAGGGACAAAAACATGTCGACACACCTAACACAAAGCGCCAGCAACTTCCCCGTACATTAACAAATAATATGAAATAAATGTAGCAAAACGGCAAATTTCGTCTCTCATCGTGTAAGTTGGCCTTGTTATCTCTCGGGCAATTTACCATTCCCGTATTCAGATTATGCCTCTATATAATCACTACACCATTGTTAGGGGGGGCGGCCATTTTAATTTCTAGTAAAAACAACATGGCGCCCTTGCGAGGCAATTAAAACAGATGATAGGCGATAATAGCGTTAATTAATTCTCCTTTCTCTGTCGGGAGCTAATGTGCAAATTAAACTGTTACACAGACCGGGGATCGTTCACAATTACCATTCTCCTCATTCTGCTTCTCTCCCTCTTCTGCTGCTGCCGGGAGATTGGCGACGCGGACTAACTTGTTATTATCCAATGGGCAAATTGACTTTCATTTTGTATCAGAAAATTCACTCAAAACCTGAATTTTCCTCCATTTTACCCCATCCAAAATCAACGCATTTATTTGAAAAAATTCACCAAACAAACAGAAATTTCGGAAAAACATTTCCGATAAAATTACGTATTTGGCACAGTTGGTGTAGAGAGTCGTAATCCGAAAACCGCTTGCCGGCGCTCAGACTTCCGGAAAAATTCCGCCCGACCGGATATTGGAAATGCGATATTTATTAGATTTTTAGCGGCACGAATTTCCTACCAAATATCGGCAATGCTGTCCAATAAAGGGATTTTCTCCATTACGGCAAAGGGTTATTAATTTTGTCGATTTGGCGTTCGAACGACTCGGTTTCGGATTACAAATTGAACGCAATATGTAGCACAAAATCAACACAGACCTTAAACGACGATCGATATATCCAGGATTTATTATACAGGGTGACAATTTCAAAATTTGCAGACGTGATTCGTAGTTCTGCTCTTTAACTCCAAACATGTTGGTGCCCGTGCAATCACGTTATTGTGCACTCTTCGCAGCATTACTGCCCTCACATTTTGAGCAGTGTCTCGTATTCGGTTAATTAACTCCTGCTCAATTTCTACCGGTGTTCGGAAGGCCAGAGATTCAATGTGTCCTGGTGTCTTGTGCATCTTACGTACATGGTAGGGATGTAGCCCTCCATCGGTAATTATTCGGTGCACAGTTGCCCGGGAAAGTGTCAGTGGTTGCGCAATTCTCCGATAATTCCTGGAAGGCTCTGCTCCAATTCTCCTTTATTATTATTATAGATGTTCCTCTATGTCTGGAACCCGAACACCTCTTGGTCGTCCACTATCTGCCTCAATTCCTGGAGCCAATCGTCCAGTGCCTCTAGCCCTTTGCTGTAACTACCGTTAATGACAAAAAAACATCGTTGCCGCATTGAATTTTCATAAAAAAAACTGTAGAAGAGAGCTGAAATTTTCCAAAAAAAATTTCTACAAAATATTTTTCTCGTACCCTCCAAGTGAGCCCCCCAGTATAACCCCTTAAAAGAAATGACGCCACTTTTGAATCACCTTGTAGAAAAGGAATTTTTTCGTTTTTTGTTCCTCAAATAATAGCAATTGCAAATTTTCACCCTGTATATTACTATAAACGATCAAAGCGGCAATTTGTTCAGCCTACTGACTTTCCCTTAAGGTCTTTAAGTCGTTCTTATCGCTTTTTTAAACTGGAGTAAAAGACGAAAAAATTAATTAAACTGGAGCATTTAATTAAGTTTTTTGTGTGTTCTATTAAAATCCGGACGAGTAATCTCAGGGCAATTTAATATGGGGGGTGCCGACAATGACATTGTTGAGCCGAAATCGACTTAAAGCAAAGGAGAAAAGCAGTTATCGGCCGCCGGCTAAACTGCGAGGGTCGCTTATCCCACTAGGGCCGTAATTGCTATATTAGTTTTGCGGTCGTTATGAAACCGGCAGGGGGGCAAACGATATTGTCCAGGCATGCGTATACTTTAGTAGGTTTTTCTACATGTCCGGGATGGCATTTACATGCTGTAGCTACAAGACATTTTTGACAGGAATTTTTAATAATCGCCAACTTACCAAACAAGTTGAAGACATTCTGCTACTTGAAAGTCACTTAAAATCGACTAAAATTGAGTAAAACCAGGAATAATATAATCAAAACAGGCAACAGATTACTGACGAAAAAAAATTGCGTAGTGTTCAGCTCCTCGACCTGCCCCATTTACAAATTTAAACATCAAAAAAGCCACAGGCAAATTTAAACAGGTAACAGGAAAGAGCTTTTGAATGACTTGGCGCATTAGTGAATGACTTTGAAAAAGAAACACGAGAACCACTCGAAATTTAGACCGATGAATGAGGCAACCGAAAATAACCGGTCGTTAACTGGTTTACTAATTGAAGCTCAAGTATCCACAAGAGCGGCTCGAAGCCTGTGATATTTGGGGAAATCAAACAACCAATTCACGCCTTATTTAATATAATCAATCATCACTATGCAAACCTATTTTCCTAAGGTAATTCTTAACAAACAGCTGCTCATAAATAATCAACGACACAATATCATTTTACACAATAAATAATTCAATTTGCACAATTACTCTATTTTCGCTTCTCTCTCGCCTACAACTAGCTTCTAATTAAAATACAAATATAGCCGGTTTTTACATATATTACAGATTATTTACACCCAAATGCCTTACAAAATTCTACTGCCTTTTGCAGGCATTTTGCTAATTCTATCATTATTTACAGTAGTTCATCTTTCAATAAATGCACGATGTGTTAATTAACATGTACAGAATGGAAGGACGGTACACGCAAAAAACAACTAAGGAAAAGAAAAAATAAAGACAAGAAAAAAGTGAGACCCGCCAAGAGACGCACAGACAAGGCGACACACAGCAGCTAACGCAACTGTGACCCCAAAAGGCACTTCAATGGATAACCGACTGTTGTTATTATTCAATCTTTTGGGGAAACGTGACTAATTAAAAACTAATAGGTTAAGGTTCCAAATGTGACACCATCAATAACATGACCTTGCTCCTCGACATTCGATCCGATAAACGCACATCATTTACGCCGATAAGAAAAATAGTTAATTTGTCTTTGAAGCCAACACAAAACACTCGACAATTAATGGGCTATCAGTGTGTCACATTTAAATTTAGGAAGCCCATTAAAATAAATTATTTTTAATTATTATTTTAATTTATCCATTACACGATATAAATAATGCTGTCGAATCTAATCAGTTCGGAACGGGGATATTTATTATTTTGCATACAGTCCAATCAGATTTGTTTTCAATCAGTGCTTTCTGCAAAAACATTGGGTTATCAATCGGCCAATTGGATGCCGCCAAAGAGTCTAATGAGCTTCATTTTGCGATTATGTTTCCATGTTCTTACATATGGTTTGCAAAGGTCACCCCGATAAGTTCGTCTACTGCTTTCCATCACGCAGGTGGAATATCCACAAGCAAACGGACCTTTGAAGTTCCTATCAAACAGCAAATTTTATTAATGCTCCAAATAGAGAACGCGATTGGAATCCTTAACATGCAAAACAGAGCAATTAAATTAATATTTCTCGTGTCGTTGGTGTCAAATATTAATTATTACGAGTGTAAAGATCATATTGTATGTGGTAAATGGCCGGAGGTCATCGTCTATCAGCTTTGGTATTTTTCTTAAATTAATTAGAGGATATCGAAGAAATGCTGGATGGTAAAAGAGTGTCGATTGAAAGCGCCGCCGCAATCAATTGTGTTAATTATTCAGCCGGTTGTCCGCAATCGAGTGTTTACAGCTATAAATAATTTGGCATTATGTAAAAAAGGCGCATTATCTTCGCACCATACCATTGAACAGCTTGTAGGCAAAGGTCAAGTAGGACGCATCTCTTAATTGTCCCCGATTTTCTAGTATTTATTCAAGTTCCAGCTCAATTGCATTTGAATAGCGGAATGAAAAAGTACCCAAAAGAGATGAAGGAAGCAAAAGTGGCGAGGTGTGAAGAACGGACAATCTGCACCTGTAACTAAAGATAGAGGCTTCATTTACTAGACCATTAAAAATACTTTATAGATCTTTATGCTCATTAATTTCGCAAAGCAAGTACTTTATTTCTCTATAAACTGCCACGTGATGTTCGGTAATTATAATTTAAGGCTTTTTTAATTGGCTGTAAAGTTAGCCGGTGTTTTCCTGCGTTTATTTTCTGCGAGATTTATTAGATCACTCTTAGCTGGGTTAAAAGCTTGTTTAAAATTAAGTTAAGCACATGTGTCATGTAATTATTTCTGTTTGACTGTTCCCTTTGAATGTACGTCTTTTTGCCAATTTAATTCACTGTCGCTCCGAAGCGACACGCGGCTATTAAGCCCCCGACACGGAAAAAATAAAACCTCGTCCTTCCATAGTGTACATGTTTGTGTTAACAGCGCCTCTTCACCTGCCCTAAAAAATGTCCCTCAAAAAAACGGGATGCACTTTTTAGAGGGACATGTGCGGACTTGGTGTCCGCACTCGCCCAAGTTGGGTCTGCAAATGAGGCGCAGGCGGCGGGGGCGGCTGGGCTAAGAGCCCAAGGGGCGGCATTGGCGGTCGCCCTCCTAGCAACGAGGCCAAAGGGTGCGCTCCCGCTGCAAAATAGCCCTGCAGGGCCGGATGAGGGTACAAGGAATGGGGGTGTCGAGACAGCGATGCCATTTTCAGTTTTTCCAGTTCGGCTTCTTGCAGCCGCTTCGCTTTGGCGCGACGATTTTGAAACCAGATTTTCACCTGGAACAGACATACTTCAAACATCACTAAAAACCTACAAAATATTTCACACATCTAATCTCTTGTTGTTTACTGACTCTTAAACGGTCGATTATGGTCTAGTTTTCAAAGACACCACATGAATTGCTGATTTTCTGAAAAGGCAAAGTTTCCTTTTATCGATTGGCGGTATTTTTTCCGGCAAATGTGGCTTAATTTTGAAAAATGCGCTTAAAAAATACTAAAAACCCCCTGTCGGAACTGAACATTTGCGACATTTGGAGTTGAGAAGACATTCCGATTTGTTTTTTCAAACTTTTTCAGGTCTTTGGCAAATCGACAAAAGCGCTTCTGGTTAGTGTGGCGCTTTTAAACCTGAATTCCTTAACTTACGTTGTCTATTTTGCACCAGCACCGTCTGCTAACGATGTAAATGCTCCCAAAACTTCAAAAACCAGCTTTTCAAAATCACCAATGAATTGAAATTTTGACAAAATCTTTATATTATATTTATAGAAATGACGCCCCTGTTTAAATCGCCCCGTATACAGGGTGATTTACAGTCGATGGCGTATTAAATGATTAAAAAAAAACGCGATTTAAATTGGCCTCTTCTACATGGAAATTAATTTAGAATCACGTATTTATAAAAAAATAGACAATTATTGCAGGAACTTCAAAATAGTGAGCAGCAATATCAGGAACTATTGAACGAAAAAACCGAAAATTTAATATTTCCCGATGGATTTCGGACATGAAAATTCGTTGGGAGTTTATCATTGGCATCTTCTACACGGTAACATAATTTAAAGTCAAGGGAGCACGCTTAGATGACTGACACACTCCTTTAATAGCAACTCTATACACAAACCAAAGAGCTACTGTCCGTCTGGGACAAGACCTGCCTCCTGAGTTTTCGAAAAAAAGAGGAGTACGTCAGGGATGTATTCTTGTGCCCATTTTGTTTAACATTGACTCAGAGGAACTGGTTAAAGAGGCACTTCAATATGTCCAAGATGGCATTTCCATCAATGGGCAGATTATCAACAATCTGAGATATGCCGATGACACAGTGCTGTAGGCAGATGCAGCCGAAGGCCTTCAGAGACTGGATAAATCGAGTGGTTAGCTTAAGCGACCTATACGGGATGAAGCTGAACTGCCAAAAGACTCATATCCTTACCGCGAGTAAAAGCAACATTAACAACACTCAGTTCTACGTGTATGATACGGACCTTAATCAGGACTAGGACCTGAGGCAAGAGATCAAATACAGAATAGAGAGGGCGTTCAATTGCATGCGGAGTGTACTGTGCAACATGCAGATTAAGCACCTTGCATAAGCATAAGTCACATTATGACCGTGCAGCGCATGAATGGAAACTTGGTATGCTCTATCGGATATATGAATCTGCAAGAACTCTACTTTGCTGCTCGTAGGCGGCTTCGTCTTCTGCCAATGGGTCCGGACGTTCTTGTGTCGCGGACTGATAAATGTAATGAGCTGCAACATCGCGAACTATTGAAAGATAAAACCGAAAATTAAATATTTCCAGATGGATTTCAGACATGAAAATTCGTCGGGCGTTTATCATTGGCATCTTCTACACGGTAACATAATTTAAAGTCAAGGGAGCACGCTTAGATGACTGACACACTCCTTTAATAGCAACTCTATACACAAACCAAAGAGCTACTGTCCGTCTGGGATAAGACCTGCCTCCTGAGTTTTCGAAAAAAAGAGGAGTACGGCAGGGTTGCATTCTTTCGCCCATTTTGTTTAACATTGACTCAGAGGAACTGTTTAAAGAGGCGCTTCAAGATGTCCAAGATGGCATTTCCATCAATGGGCAGATTATCAACAATCTGAGATATGCAGATGACACAGTGCTGTTGGCAGATGCAGCCGAAGGCCTTCAGAGACTGATAAATCGAGTGGTTAGCTTAAGCGACCTATACAGGATGAAGCTGAATTGCCAAAAGACTCATATCCTAACTGCGAGTAAAAGCAACATGAACAACACTCAGTTCTACGTGTATGATACGGCCCTTAATCAGGAGTAGGACCTGAGGCAAGAGATCAAATACAGAATAGAGAGGGCGTTCAATTGCATGCGGAGTGTACTGTGCAACATGCAGATTAAGCACCTTGCATAAGCATAAGCCACATTATGACCGTGCAGCGCATGAATGGAAACTTGGTATGCTCTATCGGATATATGAATCTGCAAGAACTCTACTTTGCTGGTCGTAGGCGGCTTCGTCTTCTGCCAATGGGTCCGGGCCCTGATATCTTGGGTGAAGCTCTCACGTTCTTGTGTCGCGGACTGATAAATGCATTGAGCTGCAACATCGCGAACTATTGAAAGATAAAACCGAAAATTAAATATTTCCCGATGGATTTCGGACATGAAAATTTGTCGGGCGTTTAGCATTGGCATCTTCTACACGGTAACATAATTTAAAGTCAAGGGAGCACGCTTAGATGACTGACACACTCCTTTAATAGCAACTCTATACACAAACCAAAGAGCTACTGTCCGTCTGGGACAAGACCTGCGTCCTGAGTTTTCGAAAAAAAGAGGAGTACGTCAGGGTCAATTCTTGCGCCCATTTTGTTTAACATTGACTCAGAGGAATTGTTTAAAGAGGCACTTCAAGATGTCCAAGATGGCATTTCCATCAATGGGCAGATTATCAACAATCTGAGATATGCAGATGACACAGTGCTGTTGGCACATGCAGCCGAAGGCCTTCAGAGACTGGTAAATCGAGTGGTTAGCTTAAGCGACCTATACGGGATGAAGCTGAACTGCCAAAAGACTCATATCCTTACCGCGAGTAAAAGCGACATGAACAACACTCAGTTCTACGTGTATGATCCGGCCCTTAATCAAGACTAGGACCTGAGGCAAGAGATCAAATACAGAATAGAGAGGGCGTTCAATCGCATGCGGAGTGTACTGTGCAACATGCAGATTAAGCACCTTGCATAAGCATAAGAAACTTGGTATGGTTTTTTTTATGCGTTTTGAAAAACTCAAGCACTTAAAGCTTTTTGCAAAGCAATTTGTTCGAAACGAGCCCTTAGAAGAAAACTGGAGAGACTCAGTTAGCCAGGCCTAAATAATCAAATGGGGGGCGTTTAGATATTTACAGTTTAACAAAAAAAACTTTACCATAGCGCTGACTGCTGGATGCTGGCAAATACATTAATCAAGAGAAAAGCCAAACATTTTATTATCGGCACCACCTACCTGTGTCTCTGTCAACCGCAAAGAGCTGGAGAACTCGGCTCTTTCAGCGATACTGAGGTATTGCTTATCTCGGAACTTCTTCTCCAAGGCAAGAAGTTGTTGCGTGGTAAATGGCGTCCTCGGTTTCCGATTCGGCTTGTGTTTCCTCAGGTTGCATTTCAGCTTCGGGGTTTCTCCATTCGAATCGACTGCAACAATGAACGCAAACGTGTCAATTTGCCGATTTGTTAAAGTAGGCATTAAACAAATTAGTGTGAGTAATTAGCAGCTTAATTCATCGGCTGTAATTGAATAATTGCTGTATCATTAATTTCTATTGATACAAAATGTTGTGCAACCTCCAGTCATAATTGCCACAAAGTTCAAACGTTTATGAGCTGTGCTCGACTCATTGCCAACAAATTGCCCCTACAGCGCAATTTCCGCAAGTTGAAATGGCTTATAAGAAGCTCATTATATCGGATGTCGCTAATTATGGTCTTGTTTTATTTATTTATGGCGCTGGAATGACATATGGGTTCATCAGCAATTATGTCCGGCTGTGTGTTTCAGCGGGAAATATTTCAATATTCCAATCCGTTTGCGACATTCACAAGATAGAACTAATGGCTGCAATGGAAAACCATCCAAAGTGAAACGTATCAGTGTTAATATTAAATATTCAACGCCACTCTCTCACTGTAATAGAGCTGCTGGGCCCCGAGTGTATAATAAAAATAAATTACCCACAAACACGCAACTTTATAAGACGCTTTTTATAATCTCCAGTTTAACTGCTTTTCCACGTAAGTGAGTAGTCCCATAAAAATCCATAAACAAATAAGAAAATTAGTAAGGAATTAACAGGCCGATTCAACCGTATCTACGTAACGAGCCATAATCATCCAAGACAAATATCGGTGGACGTTTCTTTATCAGCGAATTTCAACCGAAAAAATACCTTTGCAGGGAAGGAATGATTTTTTTCCTTGAATCTTTTGGAGTCATTGTCTTGCCAGTGAATTTAAAAAGCCAGCAAACAAATTGCAGGGTTTCCAAGCATTCGATCACCAGAAGCAAAAGTTCTCAAACACCCAATTTCGGGATTTTTGGTCACAATCCAAGCACAGGAACCGCAAAAAGTGCAAACACTCGCATTACTCCGGCCCTGCATATAGAAGAGTTCATCCGCAGCCCATTTAACTACCTGACTTTTCAATCTTTTAATGTACGTTTTATTCAAATGCGAATGTGTTAATTAATGTATTCCGAATGATCCGAGAGATTAGTTCAATTAAATCGAACGAGCTCCCGGTTTTAGACATTCCACCATCCGTATCGACCTCAAAGACACCAATTACACCAAATTGGAGAGGATAAATTATCGCCGAGATGCCAAAAACAAGCACCTGGATAATTAAGGCGGTAATTATTTCTTCAAATCCATTATTGATGAATTCGGGGTTTGGCCAGTGAAAACCATGGTGCAGTAGACGATATTGAATGCACATGACCGACTAAAAAGTTGCGTTTGATCAGCCATAAACATGAAATGGTCTCTAATACATCAGCAATTGACAAATGAGACGACAAATCAACGGCGTAACCTAGTTTTTCTAGTCCCTAGCGAGACAGCAATCAGTTGCGCATGCAAAAAAGTAATCAAACTAATGCAGAGATCCCCATCAATCCGAAATTGTATGCCAATAACTTGTCATGAAATTATACGAAATAACGTATTCGGCAGGATTCCGAAAACATAAATCTAGTTGGCTTGTCGTGAATCACCGAAACAAAAGCGAATCCTGTCAAAGCTTACTCGAGTCAAATCTTGGAATTGAATTTAGATCCGTCAGGCTTTGCATGTCGTTGCTCCATTGTTTCTGATTTTGATGGATTTCCTCTCGATAAGACCGTAATTGGTCGAATTTATATAGACCAGGGTTAGTGGCTGATATGAAAGGTAGATTCTGGGTTTATTTAAATATATTCACAACTTACCATTGGCAAACTGGTGCAATCGATTTTAATCCCACTGGCCAGTTGGCGTTAATGATTTGTCAAAATTTCGCAATAATTTATCAAACAAGCGCGCATAATGCAACATGATTAATACACTGTCCACCTTTTGGAAAGGGACATTTCTAAAACCCTGTTAAGTTTCTAGTGACTCGCCCGAAACAGTTCCCGGGCATTCAGGGCATTTAATTTTTCCGAAAAATTTGTCCAGCCACCCATTTGATGCCGAAGAAAGATTGGACGCCAAGCTAATGGGCATTCAGAAAACTCGTGTATAAATAAGCTACTGTTTTCTAGCTAATTAGAGTTTAATTGCTTGCTTAATTAAAACTCGCGCTAATTAATTATTAACTCGAATCCTATTTAAACGGATCGGGCAATTAGAGGTCCGAGTATTTTCAGTTCGGATGTATAATGATGTTTTTTAATTGCCCGATTTTTCGGGAGTCAACAACTTTTTATCTGATTAGAGACGAGTCAAGTACTGTCACTGTGTTTTCTCTAATTGCCTTTTTAGCTCAAAACCACGTTATGTAGATGAATTATGCATTTTTCAAATCCCATCAAATGAGTGAATTCATGCGGATTTGTCTAGACTAATGCCAAAACACGAGGATTTCATTGAAATTCCTTGCCTTGTGAATTTATTAAATTTTTCTCAATTTCTGTATGTGTTTATTTTATATATTATATATATTTGTTATATTTTATAGTTTATATTCGGTCGCGTATGTTACACCGTAGCTGATATGAAGTGTCCCCTAACTTACCTAGCGCGAAACAAGTGGGTTTTTCGGGTTTTTAGGCCGTTGTTTGGTAGAATTTCTTCTCCTACTTCTTTCTTCTAAGGAAGAAATTCTACCGAACGACGGCCTAAAAACCCGAAAAACCCACTTGTTTCACGCTAGGTAAGTTAGGGGACACTTCATATCAGCTACGGTGTAATATACGCGACCGAATATAAACTATAAAATATAATAAATATATTTAATATATAAAATAAACACATACAGAAATTGAGAAAAAAACCCACTTGTTTCAAGGAATGGCCTCGAAAGTCTATCTCTTTTGATAATTACCTAGCGTGTATCTCGCGAACTAATGGGGATAGATGTCTGCAAATTCGGCTGATGATCGCTCATTATATTGGTTATATATGTGTAAAAGCATTTAATTTTAAGTTGAGCAGAAAATAAGTTATACGCGATGGAATTCAAACGCAACAGTGAAATTGCTCTTTATTTGGCTGCAAAGTCTCAGAAGGACATCTTGAGTCAGTTCGAACATCTTCAAGTGAGCAGAAAGCTTCTCCGATAGAGATTCGTGACAATGGAACTGGCAGCATTGCAAGCCGCTCTGGAAATGGTCCGAAAAAGACTGCAACAACATCAGAAAACATCAACAGAAAAGTGAAGGCACGAATCGAACAAAATCCGAGTTGAACTCCGAGTCCACTTATCGCTTGAACGAATGCAACACATATGGGAAAAATGAGTCCAAAGTCAAGCCTTGCAAGTTCTGGAAATTACACGAATTTACTGCCGAACAAAAAAAGTTAGAGACCAAAAACCACAGGAGTTACTTTGCTTGCAGGCGAGTTGCCACTTACCAAACACTGTCTTTTATGAAGAGTCAATATTCAAAGTAGAGCCAAGGTCTAACAGCCAAAATGACCGTGTTTACTTGAAGGAGAGATCAAGCGAAAATGTTGTTCTTATCCTTCACTTTTCCCCATTCAAGGGCCAGCTGAATTCGAGATGTTGTGCTTGCAGCTTCTACTAAGGAGGTGTGTGCGAAGTAGTAGCGTTGCAGTTGTTTATGGTATGGGCCGCAGTGACTGCCGATGGACGCTCTCCACTGGTGTTAATGCCATCAAACATTTTGGTCGGAAGCTCTGGACATGCCAAAGAGACTCAGCACCGTCTCACAGAGCGCGAGTCAACCAAGAATGGTTAAGAGCCAACGTTCCGGGCTTCATTTCTTCCACACAATGGATGCCAAGTTCTCTGGATGGGAACCCGATGGGTTTCTCTTTCTAGGGCATTTTGAAGGCAAAGGTTTACTCAAAGGAACAAGAAAGTTTGAAGGTTCTCAATGCAACACTTTAGCGGGAATGACCACGGATACCGCAGTCACTTGGGTGCAGCGTGCGATGCGTTCTTCACCCGTCTCAAGAACATTGTCAAGGCAAAGGGCGATCCAATTGGAAATATTTAAACGCAGCTTTTTAAGTCGATTATTTTCGAACATTTTTTCGTTTAAAGTAAATAAAATTCTAAAAAACCGAAAAATTACAGCCTTTAATCATGGGGCACTTCTATCAGTCTGTAGAATGGAATTCGAATAGGCTTGACTTTGGGCTGTCGGTGTTGAAAATCTACAACAGTTGGTCATAAATTGCAAGGTTTTCCGTATTGCTTAGATTTTTTTGGAGGTTGGCAACGGCGCACAAGGGGCCATTATTTAAATTAAAGAGTGAAGCGCCATCTCAAAATAAATCTTACATTTTCATTGTTTTCGGAGAAATGTATTTTTTCAACTTGGAAATTTTCAAAAAGAGGCCTGAAAGAAAAGACAGGTCTAAAAACCCGCTACATAAAAGGCCTTAATTAATACCGATGCATTTTCAACCGTTTACGAAATAGAGGCGTTTGAACTTCGCCTACACCTCATAGTTTGCCTTCTAGCGTTTTAGAGGTTAAGAATTTTTAATAAAGTCTGTGGTGCCCACGTTGGCAACACCGTATTTTGACGTTGCGTTAAAGACAAGGAAGGACGTATTCGGAAGTCGCTACCCTTCTTCCGGGGACCACAGGTTACTCTGGTGGTCCGACTGGTAAGTTGGTTGTTACCGGTTTACACAGTCAGTCTCGTAAGTTAATCACATCCAGTCATGTTAGAGTGCCAAGAAATAAAGTTGTGTTTACCATAGTGGGGAGATTTTTAGTCTGAAGGTGTCCTAAGGTAAGTTGACCTCACCAAAACCCAACAAATCCACTAAGAAAGACGGTTTGCGAGTTGCTCTGTCGAAAAGGTTCTAATGACTATTCACATCGTCTTAACAGTTTATGGGATATAAACGAAAATCTCGCCTCGAATTAATAAAATGTTGGTTTAAAGGTTAGACTTTTTGCTTCTCCTATTTTGGCTTCTATCTCTTTACAAGTTGGGAATTTGTGATAAAACCCAAGAAGCAAAACAGAGCTCTTGAGCCAAGCCATCGAAAAGATCCTAACGACTAATTGGAAATTTCAAACCGCTCTTGAGATACAGAGTGTTTTACTTCGAAAGCCCCAAATTGCTTCCATTTCCTTCGAGGCTAGGGACTTTAGGGTTAGGGTTTCCTTCGAGGTTAGGGAAGAAACAGATATGGAAACGGAAAATGACCTCCAATACATAGGCCCATTTTTAACGTCATGTTAAAACCACAACCATTTGTTTAAGCCAATCTTGGCCAGTCCAAACCATGACTAACCATCCCAGCAGGTGTCAATTTCGCGTATATTCCACCGCCTGCCGATTTCACGTTGCAGACGCATAAATAAGACAACGAAAATAGCTAGAAATGCGGAATATTTATCGTCTTTAATCGCTTCTAGCCCCGGACAATTAACATGCCCGTTCCTCTTTCCCCAACCATTTAGTCTTTATTGCATCGGGCCGGCGGCCAAATATAAACCAAAGTGCACGGGAAAAAAGACACGTGGAAATAAATCGAGTTAAACTGTCGCTATAAGCCAGCGATAAACTAATGGGCTATTATTCAAGACATCCCAGAACATCTGTCCCGGTCCAATAAAGAGCGAAAAGAAAAAGACGACATTGAAAACGAGTAAAAAATGATCACAAATATCTCGACGTGTGTACACATTGAGTGGCGGCAGCACATAATTTGGGTGTCGGAAGTCAAGCAGCCACCTAAACGATCATTACTGCCGTCTTTATTGCTAAGAAAATCCAAGAGGATTAATAACTATTTATCATGGGCAGACAGAAAGTGACTGGTCTTTAGACTCTCCTAAACGACTATGTAGACATTTCTTTTGCCAGAAGTGTCTGAATATTTTGGGTCCTCTAGCTCAGTTCCATTTGAGGGTTTTACATGATCTTGCTCCTCTCAAGGTTGAAAAAGTGGTTTTCAAACAGAAAAAAGAGTGGACTTCGATGCACTTGTACTGCCTTAGTGAGTGCCTGCCACATTTAGGCATAATCGCTGCTGGGGAAAAAAACTTGGCTTTAATTAACCGTCCTCAGCTAAGAGTACCACCCATTTGCCCAATAAAACTGGACATTGCTCTATTATACAACACCCAGCTATTTGCTGCCTGTAATCTATCGGCAGCGGATTGTGCAATGGCGGAAGATCGTTTCGATTTTTTGCACGCTCTGTAGATGGAGGCGCAGTCGGGTTACTTCTAATCAATTAAAGGTAATCGCTTTCGAGAAACCCGCCTCAAATTGAACTTCTGAGAATGGCCGCCTATCGATTGATAACTAACTGTACAACAGCGAGAATCGCATCCAACCAGCATGTTTTACTCCATTTTTGTGATGCCGGCCCCATTAGATAATAGTAATTTTATACCACTCTCGATCGGGTAATTTTCCGATTTGGAATTTCCTAATGTCCAGCGAATTAATTTCTCGAGTTATTTTAATGTACTCGCCCGTTTTTTTCTTCGGTTACAAGAACGGGCTCGACCATTTTGCAATAAAATTACTGGATTATTTGTTCGGCTGCGCCGACATCTGTTCAAGTTGCCTGCAAATTACGCGAATTCCCCAACAATTACCCGAAAAGAAAAACTATCATTTAGTACTAAGTGGATGTTGCTACTATTTACATCCTATAGTGAAGCAACCTGCAAGAAAAAAATCTGCAAATCCTGCTCTCCAGGAACTTGAATAGTCAATAGTCAAAGACGCGAGACTTCATGGAATGGAGCCTCCAATGTCCCCAAAACATTTTTCGCTTTGAAACATTTACCGTCTGTCGCCTCTTACTGAATCTGGTGGTCCCTTGAGAAAACCCCCGGCACAACAAACGCATTAAAAAATGTTTAATGTCGAAGTTGTGCCGAGCCCTTTGGGCTTGTATCCACCCGCTATGAGAATGGGCTGCATGCCCTGACCAAGCGCCCATTTGGGTTCGCTGGCCGCCAGCAGCTCGCTGACCAACTTGTCCAGCTACTATTCGAACCACACGTCCGAGGCCGTCGCCCAGGACGTCCCCTTGGATCCCGGCTCTCCAGGTTCGCCGGGCGGGCGGCGGTCGCCCTCAGACGAAGAGCACACCATCCATGTGTAATGCGAGACCAAAGGGTGGACCTTGGAGAGTTCAGTATGACATTGTGATATAAATTTATATGATAATTTATTTTGTTGTGCTTGGTGGACGTCGGGCGGGACAGTTTGAGGCCTGGGCGCCGTTGCCAGACGGCCGCCGTTTTCGTTTTACCTGCCCCTTGTATATATACATATTTTTTTTGTAAATTAAGTTAATATTTAGCTGGCCAGAGCGAACACTGCGGTACAGCAAGGCAACCATACCCGTGGACCGAATGTAATCGGTTGTTTTATTTCGGTTCAAGGACACTGTATATTAATATTAAAATTATAGAATCCTAGAATAAACCATTAAGTTTTTATTACTATGAGGCTTTTTCATTTTTTGCAGGAAACCATCCACAGCGTGACAACACCGGAAATGTCCCTGTCCATTGGCGGCCACCGTAAGACAAGCCGCACCTCACAAACAGGACAGAAACACAGCCTCACTTTTCAGAAGAAGAACTGAATGATTGGCAGAACATGTGAAGAAACGAGGCAAGTAAAGCACAGAAAACGGACAAATTCAAGTTACAAAGTCGCAGTTAAACCTTAGAAATAAACTCTACAGGGAGGTCCAGGTTAAACGTTATTGACTTTAAATAAAAAAAACTTTCCTCGCACATATTCTCTAACAGAGAGTCAGGGTGCCAAAGTGTGGAAAAAATCGGTTTTTCTTCTTCTGAATTAGAGATCGCAAAAGAGACAAAAAGTCTCATAGGGAAACCGAGGACTGTATTTAACAGAATGAGTGCCATCCTCAAGAGCCACAACATATCCCTAAGAACGCAAATACGACACCTAAGATGCTGCGTCTTTTCCGTATAATTGTATAGAGTAGAAGCCTGGACACCCACAGAAGCCACCACGAGAAGACGTAGTAGGAGAATGCTCAGAATGCCATGGGCAGCTCACATAACAAACCTAGAAGTGCTCAAACGACTGAAAAAAGGTCCAGAAGTAATGTACAGCATTAAGAGCAAGAAAGGCCAATACCTGGAAAAGACCGATACTCATTTCTGCAAACTGTAATACAAGGGAAAGTAATGGGTAAAAGAGGACCCGGAAGGAGAAGGATCTCAAGGTTGCGGATCTTGAGAACCGGGTATGAAAAAGCTCAGCAGAACTATTTCGAGCTGCTACAATCAAAGTCATAATTGCCAACATCCGAAACGGAGAGGTACCTAAAGAAGAAGAAGACATGGACTTTGTGGTTCCAAATTGTAATGCGAGTGGGTCGGTTCGGAAACTAATTTTAAAATATGAAAAACGAAGGGCGAAATCAAAAATTTTCCAAGAAACCCTTTTTTTGTTAAAAATCCTTCGATTCAAAAAGATTTTGTGGCCTTACAGGTAGGAGCAAAAAAGGGAGGAGCCCCCCAATTAACGCGCCACTGATGTTGATCTAAAAACTACGTCAAGCAATACGTAGGTAGTATATAATATAATAATAGTACTGTAGACGGGTGTGTAGACAGCTTGATGCAAATTAAATGAAGGTTTTGAAAATTTTCATAAATAAAAATTTGTGTAAAAAAGCTGTAGAATTACTGTTTTTTTAATGAAAGTCTACTTATTCTTGCTGCTCTTTCACCTATTAGAATTATTGACGTTTAAGCTGGACCACCTGAATAATTAGGCGGTTTTTTCTCCAGAAAAACCTTAAAAAAATCATCAAATCATACAAAATCGGAAAACCAGGCCCAATTAATTTCACACATTTTATCCGAATTTATATGCAAATTCCCCTGTAATCGATACCCTACCTAAATGACCTGATACACATGTTTCTGACATAACATACACCCACACTCCAACTTAGAACAAAACATATTGACCAAGCAAGCATCTATAAATATGCAATAATTATAGGCGACTTTAATCTGAACAAAAGCAAAACGAAACAGCTTAAAAGATTTCTACAAAATGCGGACTTTATAAAACAGCACACCCCACCAACTTTTCTGATGCCCGCAAACCCAGACTCAACACCAGACGTTCTACTTCACACAAGAAACTTGACAAACACCATCAACAACATAAACTTAACCAACGAACTTGGATCCGACCACCTGGCTATTACGTTAACATAGACTTACAACATACGCAACCTACCTCCAGTACACCTCCTATAGAGAAAAAGTTAAACCTAACAAAGACTGACATAGACAATGTGAAACAACATATACAAGACTACATTCAATCGCAAGCACAGCTCATTTCAATAGAAACCATACAACAACAACTTTCACTAGCCATAGGATAATTTAGCCCGGAAATAAAAAATGCTTTCTACCGACATACACTACCCAATACATACTGAGACTAATAAAACACAAGAGAGAACTGTACAGACTATATACAAACACTCAAAATAACGACCTAAAAAAGACACTGAACCAACTTAACAGAACATTAAAACCTTGATTGGACCATACCGACAAGACAAATGGCTAGAAACATGTAAAGAAATACAAAAAGACAAAGGCAAAACATACTGGCGAAAAAATAAGAAAACTAGCGCAATACAAAAAAACTAACACTACTGACACAATTGACGAAAACGGAATAGAACGTACACAGACAAAGAGGAAAGCTGACGCGTTCGCCAGACACTATCAAAGGGCTTCAGCATATCGACAAACCCAACTTCGACAATGACAAACTGGAACTTGATCAAACGACTGGTACTTGAACTATTTCAACAGCTCACCAACATACATCAAACTGATCACAGAAACAGAAGTACGATGAAGCCCTAGCGCATATCAGAAACACAGCACCGGGAAAACATAAATAAAGACAAAACTCCTGAAAAGCCTAACTCAAGAAACACACAAACTGAGGTTTAGATCCTAACTAAACACCATAAAGAACTTACTAGAAAACAGACAACTACAAGTACGAATTGACAAAAACACTGTCATTTTCTTTTTTCCCTGAACAAGGCTCCTCAAGGATCCCCGCTCTCACCGTTCCTCTACAATATATACTGCCATGACATATACAATTACAACTTACCAGACAAAAATCAAATCGACAGAATCGGCATACATATTACAATACGCAGACGACACGGCCTTATTGATACATGACAAAACTACTGAGAGAGCAGCTCAAAGACTCCAAACCACTAACAAACATCACAATGACTGCTTTTATAAATGGAGACTAACACCAAAACGCGTCAAAAAACCAACTTCTGCTCCACAAACCACAGACTCAACGCTGACTCCCCTACAATAACTGTAGGACGGCCAACCGACACAACCAAAAAACGACGTAAAATACCTTGGAATCACAATTGGACCACACAAACTTAAATTCACTAAACACATACGAAACATCAGGGCAGAAAACATAAAGAGAACAAAACACTTCCGATCACTAACCTACAAAGACAGAGGAATTAGCACAAACACCGCCACCAAAATATATTAAAGCTATCTGTAGACCCTTGCTAGACTATGGACATATACTCATGACCAACGGAATAGAAAGGACAAAACGTTATACACAACAACAGAACAAATTGCACTAAGACTAATAACACGATAAGACACCCCCAAAACCCCACTACACAACCCCTCCACCCAACTACTATACGAACGCACCAACATGACAAAGATTTCGGAAAGACTCATACATCTACAGACAAAATGGACAAACAACCCCTACAACTGGACCATACTGAATCCCCTTTGTCTTACAAGACCAACCAGACAATCCCGCTTCCGTTTCCCTACATCAACGCTACTCGAACACTTACAAACGCAACTGACTACTGGACAATAAAAATATTTTTTCTTGTCATTAGAATTGGAAAGTTTATTTAATCAGTTGTTAACCTAGAATAAGAGAATTTTTCATCTTTGTTTTTTAATTAGATTAAGACTACATGTATTAAACAAGGGCAGAAAGACCGATAGGTCGATAGCCTTTTTAGAAATAAGATGTTTACTACTACTCCCCTATAATTTGCCTACCTTTAACCAATTCGGCCAATTAATTACCGTGTTATTAATGTTAATAATCTGGGTAAATCTGCAAGTGATAGTTGGTATGGTCGGTTGGTGAAATGGCGATGAACGTAAAATAAAGCAGTTAAAAACGATTAGCCGACCAAAAACGAATACCAAAACAATCAAAAACTAATTAGCCCGACGGTGGTAAACGGAACTGAATAAGACCGAACAAGAGCAGTAGACCGATAATGAAATACAGAAAAATGTTATTAATGGGCGCGCATAATTCGGGGAGCGAGCTGATACCGACATAAAAATTAAATATTATTAATTATACCCGAAAAGGAGCTTGTTAAAGTGACATCTACAATTCCAATTCGGGGTTATAAAATGTGGTTTTTCCATTGCTAATTGGCTAATGGGAGGATTGAATTCATGTTTAACTATCAGTTAAACGGCTTTTCCCAGTTTCGAATAAACCACCAAATGAAATAAGTACGGTAAAGAGACATTATTCACTTCCCCCAATCTATATTAGACGTCGCTCTATCCCCGCATTCTCCGCATTTTTTAAAGCGCTGTCTACTTCAACCTCCTAGCCCCTTAATAAGCCGACGCTACCAGCAAATGATTAAGAGGGCTTTACCATATTTTGCCGTGAACTTTGACAGCTACAAGCTATAAATAAAGGCCAAATCGCCGGAAACGCATGTATTTATGTTAGGTTAGATCCAAAACAAAAGAGGAAAAACGCTGCTTTGCATGGTAGACTGCGATTTCTAAATATAAAACAGGTGAACTGTGCTTGATATACGAAAGTAGGGATTTAGCATGCAACGTGTTTACTTTCAAGCATTTGTTTAGTGGTATTTATGTTTCGCTAATTTGCAATCAGCGATATGTAAATAATGCTGGGATTTTGGGAAATCGACCACATTTAATCAGATCGAGCAGATTAAGAGGCTAATTGAATTGACCACCACCGTGGTTGATAGAGTACAAATTCGAAAAAATCGGCCCGGTATGAAAGCCATTGAGCGGTAAATCATCAAAGCAATACACAAGCCAATTATCTTTATTAGGAGAACCGAATGGAAAGCCATCGAGTATGGCAACAAATTAAAATAATAAAGCAGCGTCTTTCTCTGCGGCTGCCCGTTTAGCATTCCCCGGACTTTTTCAATAAGTAAATAAATAAAATACACGTAATCACCTTTATCTCTGCGAACGTATAACCTTTATAAAACGCTGCAAATTTATCGGACATCCAGCTAACGGCTAATAACGCTAAATTATCTCAACGTTCCATCTATTTTATAGCAACGTTATCCCCGTTTAGCACTTGCGGTACAAAGTTGGAAATGTATAATAAAATATCTCTTATTTGTTAAATTGACTGCCAGCGTATAAAACACTAGTTATCGATAAAAACAGACTCTTGGAATTGTGAATAATTATGTGTAGTCGACGAGACGATTAATGGCCTATTGATGTGCCGGATCGCATTAAAACCTTCTCTCGTCATTATTTATGATTAACAAATTGTTTCTCGGAACACTCTTTATTTCCAATAATTTTCACCCAAAATTTAGTGCAACTATTGAATTCAATAGGCCTTAATCCGATTGGACTATTAACTCGACCCTCGTATATGGGAGAATTTAATTGGATTTTATTTGGGTGGCGCTACCACGTTATTATCTGGTTAATAACTTTATTAAATCTTCTTTTGACGCCGACGGATCGTTTTTCCGTTAAGAACTAAAAGCCGATTATTTAGATTTAATTTTCGTTAGTCATCGAGAACCGACTAATGACAGCCATGTATTTACCGGATAATGATATTACCGGCCGGGTCAAAAAGGACTTAGAACAGCACCGTTTATGCCATAGAGTTGGGTGTGAGCTAACGAGGGTTTTCAGTTAAAGTGTCCAAAGTTGTCTGGAAAACTGGCCTCAGATTCGTAAGCTTTAGGAACTAGCGAAAGATAAGCACCTGCTCTCTTTTTTCGATTAAAAAAAATGTTGCGTTCATGAAAACTTGGGGTCGCAAAAACAGGACAAAAATATCAATAATTTCCAATTTTAGCTTCCAGTGTGTTTTTAATAAGAGCATTGCATTCCTCGCTTCGTTACGATCAAAATGGGTCAAAATATCAATTATTTAAAATTTGTAGCTTCTAGTGGCTGTTTTCCCTGAACGCATTGCATTCCTCGCTTCCTTGCGATGAAAATGATGCAGAATTGGAGACATTTTGAGAGATTTGATATTTTTCGAAAAAATTTACCCTTATTAACCCCTTATGAAATTTTCGGTCAAAAATCAAAATTTCACATGCCTGTTTTTTGTGTTCAATGGATAGTTTCCGACCTAAAAGCTCCCTAATGCATATTTAAAGTGTTTGAGTCCATATGAAGGAATATCGTCGGTGAAAGATTGAGCGGATCAAAAATGGCTTAAAATGGGTCAAAAATATCAATTATTTAAATTTGAGCTTCTAGTGTGTTTCCCTGAACGCATTGCATTCCTCGCTTCCTTGCGATGAAAATGATGCAGAATTGGAGACATTTTGAGAGATTTGATATTTTTCGAAAAAATTACCCCTTATTAACCCCTTATGAAATTTTCGGTCAAAAATCAAAATTTCACATGCCTGTTTTTTGTGTTCAATGGATAGTTTCCGACCTAAAAAGCTCCCTAATATGCATATTTAAAGTGTTTGAGTCCATATGAAGGAATATCGTCGGTGAAAGATTGAGCGGATCAAAAATGGCTTAAAATGGGTCAAAAATATCAATTATTTAAAATTTGCAGCTTTTAGTGTGTGTTTCCCTGAACGCATTGCATTCCTCGCTTCCTTGCGATGAAAATGATGCAGAATTGGAGACATTTTGAGAGATTTGATATTTTTCGAAAAAATTTACCCTTATTAACCCCTTATGAAATTTTCGGTCAAAAATCAAAATTTCACATGCCTGTTTTTGTGTTCAATGGATAGTTTCCGACCTAAAAAGCTCCCTAATATGCATATTTAAAGTGTTTGAGTCCATATGAAGGAATATCGTCGGTGAAAGATTGAGCGGATCAAAAATGGCTTAAAATGGGTCAAAAATATCAATTATTTAAATTTGTAGCTTCTAGTGTGTTTCCCTGAACGCATTGCATTCCTCGCTTCCTTGCGATGAAAATGATGCAGAATTGGAGACATTTTGAGAGATTTGATATTTTTCGAAAAATTTACCCCTTATTAACCCCTTATGAAATTTTCGGTCAAAAATCAAAATTTCACATGCCTGTTTTTTGTGTTCAATGGATAGTTTCCGACCTAAAAAGCTCCCTAATATGCATATTTAAAGTGTTTGAGTCCATATGAAGGAATATCGTCGGTGAAAGATTGAGCGGATCAAAAATGGCTTAAAATGGGTCAAAAATATCAATTATTTAAAATTTGTAGCTTCTAGTGACTGTTTCCTGAACGCATTGCATTCCTCGCTTCCTTGCGATGAAAATGATGCAGAATTGGAGACATTTGAGAGATTTGATATTTTTCGAAAAATTTACCCCTTATTAACCCCTTATGAAATTTTCGGTCAAAAATCAAAATTTCACATGCCTGTTTTTGTGTTCTATGGATAGTTTCCGTCCTAAAAAGCTCCCTAATATGCATATTTAAAGTGTTTGAGTCCATATGAAGGAATATCGTCGGTGAAAGATTGAGCGGATCAAAAATGGCTTAAAATGGGTCAAAAATATCAATTATTTAAATTTCTAGCTTCTAGTGACTGTTTCCCTGAACGCATTGCATTCCTCGCTTCCTTGGCTGAAAATGATGCAATTGGAGACATTTTGAGAGATTTGATATTTTTCGAAAAAATTTACCCCTTATTAACCCCTTATGAAATTTTCGGTCAAAAATCAAAATTTCACATGCCTGTTTTTTGTGTTCAATGGATAGTTTCCGACCTAAAAAGCTCCCTAATATGCATATTTAAAGTGTTTGAGTCCATATGAAGGAATATCGTCGGTGAAAGATCGGATCAAAAATGGCTTAAAATGGGTCAAAAATATCAATTATTTAAAATTTCTAGCTTCTAGTGACTGTTTCCCTGAACGCATTGCATTCCTCGCTTCCTTGCGATGAAAATGATGCAGAATTGGAGACATTTTGAGAGATTTGATATTTTCGAAAAAATTTACCCCTTATTAACCCCTTATGAAATTTTCGGTCAAAAATCAAAATTTCACATGCCTGTTTTTTGTGTTCAATGGATAGTTTCCGACCTAAAAAGCTCCCTAATATGCATATTTAAAGTGTTTGAGTCCATATGAAGGAATATCGTCGGTGAAAGATTGAGCGGATCAAAATGGCTTAAAATGGGTCAAAATATCAATATTTAAATTTGCAGCTTCTAGTGTGTTTCCCTGAACGCATTGCATTCCTCGCTTCCTTGCGATGAAAATGATGCAGAATTGGAGACATTTTGAGAGATTTGATTTTTCGGAAAAATTTACCCCTTATTAACCCCTTATGAAATTTTCGGTCAAAAATCAAAATTTCACATGCCTGTTTTTTGTGTTCAATGGATAGTTTCCGACCTAAAAAGCTCCCTAATATGCATATTTAAAGTGTTTGAGTCCATATGAAGGAATATCGTCGGTGAAAGATGAGCGGATCAAAAATGGCTTAAAATGGGTCAAAAATATCAATTATTTAAAATTTGTAGCTTCTAGTGACTGTTTCCCTGAACGCATTGCATTCCTCGCTTCCTTGCGCTGAAAATGATGCAGAATTGGAGACATTTTGAGAGATTTGATATTTTTCGAAAAAATTTACCCCTTATTAACCCCTTATGAAATTTTCGGTCAAAAATCAAAATTTCACATGCCTGTTTTTTGTGTTCAATGGATAGTTTCCGACCTAAAAAGCTCCCTAATATGCATATTTAAAGTGTTTGAGTCCATATGAAGGAATATCGTCGGTGAAAGATCGAGCGGATCAAAAATGGCTTAAAATGGGTCAAAAATATCAATTATTTAAAATTTCTAGCTTCTAGTGACTGTTTCCCTGAACGCATTGCATTCCTCGCTTCCTTGCGATGAAAATGATGCAGAATTGGAGACATTTTGAGAGATTTGATATTTTTCGAAAAAATTTACCCCTTATTAACCCCTTATGAAATTTTCGGTCAAAAATCAAAATTTCACATGCCTGTTTTTTGTGTTCAATGGATAGTTTCCGACCTAAAAAGCTCCCTAATATGCATATTTAAAGTGTTTGAGTCCATATGAAGGAATATCGTCGGTGAAAGATCGAGCGGATCAAAAATGGCTTAAAATGGGTCAAAAATATCAATTATTTAAAATTTGTAGCTTCTAGTGACTGTTTCCCTGAACGCATTGCATTCCTCGCTTCCTTGCGATGAAAATGATGCAGAATTGGAGACATTTTGAGAGATTTGATTTTCGAAAAAATTACCCCCTATTAACCCCTTATGAAATTTTCGGTCAAAAATCAAAATTTCACATGCCTGTTTTTTGTGTTCAATGGATAGTTTCCGACCTAAAAAGCTCCCTAATATGCATATACAGGGTGCTTCAGCTATAATAAGCAAGATACCGACATTTAAAAATCCCCACCGCAAGAAAAACCGTTTAAAGCGGAACCAAATTTTTAATCAGCTAGACCGAATTCTTCTTTGACTTGTAGAGCATTTGGAGCTTATGCAAGGCGCTAGCATTATTAACATTATTACTTTTTGAATGTTGACCAAAACATTTCTAATTAACTGGCACCAGGCAGATATAGCAAACAAGATCATTTGCACAATTTGAATACATAACATAATTCCAATATTTGTAATAAAAAACAGTTAATTTCTCATTTTACCATTGAACCACCCTCGGTATAAAAGATATTTATTACAAATGGCCAGCGACTAATTTATTCGTCCAGGGACGGCATAAGCTTAGTCTTATCTTCTTTCACTTCGTCGATTAGAGAAAGAAAAGGAGCTATTAGGTGTTTTAATTTGAGAGTGGTTAATTATAGGGCTCCCGTGATAAAATTATTAGGGCTTCGTGACGAAACCAATTAAGGTCTACTTTATCGTCGAATGGGCAGTAGGAAACAAGGCAAATTATGGGGCTGTGCTGTTTACAATTTTAGATTTTCAAATGTCTTTCAGAAGGGCAAAAACACAATGGTACAACTGATGGTATAAAAACAGAAGTGTCCTTAAAAGAATACATTTTAAGTGGCCCTAAGCGACATCGTAAAACGTTATTATCTTCACACCTAAATGAAAGTCGGCTCCGATCCCTTAGCAAAACAATGAAAGTATCAACAGCAATTTCGCGGTTCTCGCCTTTAATAGCTCAATTTAAGGATGTAATTTACCAATATAACAATTTAACGGGTTAAGGAAAAAATCAAGCCGATTTCACGCTCATGATGCGGACGTCGCTGGCCTTTGATGTATGCAGTCAACAAAAGGCCTATTTTCCGAACAGCTATTATTCATGGAAAAAACTCACTGCTTGTTTGAAGCTAATTTGTAGAACTTTGTTGAATTATTTAGTTCAACAGTGAGGAAAACTTACTCAAACTGAGATTGCAGATAACAATACCAACAATAAATTTGGAAAATCTCTGCCATTAAATGGGCAGAAATTGGTAGTGCTTTTACGTCTAGAAGAGGATTCTTACCGGGATTCATTCCCGCAAGCCCAAAGGGTCCTGATCCCTGAAAGACCGCCGGTGCGCCTCCAAAATGGCTCATCATGTTCTGATGCGTCCAATTCTGCTGGGCCGCCAAAACGGCCGCCATCGCACTAAAAGGAGTCGGCCGAATTGGAGCATGATTCAAAATCGCCTCTTTTGCAAACTCTCTTTGAGATGCTTCAGCGTCCGGCGCCGCATCCTCCTTTTGAATGCGGCGCATTTTTGGTCTTGGTTCAGGTCTTCGACGTCCACTATCGAATCGTCCTCTTGGTTCGAGTCGAACTCCTCATCGAAGGAGGGATTCGGACTTGAGGGCACTAGGTGGAGGAACTCTGCGAAATGGGCGACGACGACTTGGAGTGCCGCGTGTCCGCTAACAGAGAAGCTACACTAAAACTGATGTGTCCGTTTTTGCTAGTCAATGGCTGTTCGTTGGTCACATTGTCACTGTTTAGGTTTTGCATAGTTTCGCCTCGTTTGCTGCCGACACTCCAGGTTTTGGATAGTCATTATTTCACTCTCTGCCCGTTGTCTCAGCATAAGTTTTCGTCGTCTACGGACGCAGGAATTCCACCTGACCACACTCACATGTCGTTCACGTCCATTCAATTTATTGTTTATTAATTGGTTTTTCCACCGAACACAACATATCCAACGTAGTTGGACAGAACTGACCAAATAACTGAAAGCACTTATCGAGAGGGGAATTCTTCAAGGGGCGGCAACCGTTAAAGAGGCGGGCCTTTGGCTCCGCCCAACGTTTAAGCACATTATTACACAAATCAGCCAATAAGCTTGAGTTGTCCTCAACTACTTGCTGTGGCCCAGCTGTACACTGTGAGTTCTCGGTTAGGAGTCTCACCGTGACCACACTGGCCCACTCTCGGCTACGTTTACCTTAATTTCAACGTTTCTGGTTGTTATTATGATGGTCGTTTTCAGAGTTTACACTCGTTTAATGTCGAGTGAAAATCAGCTGGACAATTGTTATAACTGAGTTGTGTACTTTCGCAACACGCTTGTTTTCCTGCTAAGAACCGAGTTTTTCGAATATTTTTGCGTATTTTTTCGCCTACCTGCTTTGCGCTGAATATTTTAGTTACTGCAGATTCTGGATGTGGAAATAATAGGATTTAACCAAGCATGCCTTAGTTAAGCTTTGCTCCATTGCGGAAATATTGCGTTAAAGTCCAAATTTAAATTTCAAATTAATTCGACAACTTCTACAAAATTTTAATTGAAATTTCGCAAATAATGAGTTTTTGGTGGTGTAGAAAAATTCGAATTTATACTTAGTTTTACGGTAGAATTGACTAGGGAGTTGTTGACTGCTAGGAGACTACTGGGCAACGGTTTCCCAGACTTGATAGATGCTATTTCACCAGATTTAAGACAAAATATGTGGTTTATGCAGGAATTGTTGGAAATTTCCTGAATGACCGATTTCCAGGCAGGCGGATGGTTCAGGGCAGTGAATTTTCTTGGCCAGCTCCTAGCCCCGATCTTAATCCCTTAGATTTGTTCTTTGGATGGTCACTTAAAAGAACTGTTTAATGAGAAAGATACTGAATCGGGCTGAAAAGTGAGTTAAATGGATGTCATATAGAGAATCACTGATTATTATCTCATTAAAATTGCACAAATTATGGGAAAACATTGAAATTCCATTAGGAACTTTAATAGAGGGACTTAGGATTAGCCCTTTCCCTTTTTGAGACATTAACTTCGCTTTGAAAACTTGAAAGTGAACGACAACAGTTTTTCATCGAGCTGCAGCTTCGCATTTCCACAATTCTTCGATTGTCCCCAAACCATTTTCTACTTCCAATTCTAGTCCAAAAATTCAAAAAAAATCGCCACCCAAATCATCAGATTTGTTGCCTTACCAAGTCCACTCCTGCCAAGAAAATCTTTTTTTTAAGGTAGCAATTAAACCAAACTCTTTAAATCCAAGACTTGGCCGGTTGCTATCAATGTTAGATCGAAAAGATCTGCATGTGAGTTCCAAGGTAAAACATAAATAAGCCCGAAGTAATTAGCCGGATATAATTGCATGAGGCAGCGGGATAAAAATTATTCAAAAGTCGTTGCCGTCCAGGGCCGTCACCATCAAAGACGAAACGATGAAAATAAGCCATCGAAAGAAATGTTTAATTTTATTTCACCACGGTGCCCGGTATCGTTCCTCCGCATCGCCAGTCCCCCCTAATTAAAACATCCAAATTGCGAGAGTCCTTTTAATTACCCAGCCAATTACTGTAGTTTTTGAGCTGCTTAAGTTGTCCATTTAATAATTACGTAGTCAGCTGATTCGTATCTACGCATATAGATGGCCAATTTAAACGGTGATTCGGCCCTTGCCCCGCTGGATTTTCAAAGAACCGAAAAGACCCCGGGCCCAAAGCCAGTGACGGTGAACTTCGTATTATTACCGTCATCCAAAGGGATTTTTAAGCGGATCTCAACCCGTTTGTTTGTTCGCTGGCTTTTACTCGGGCAAGGGCCGATGTGATCGACGTTAAAGAGCAGAAGCTCTAATTGGAGATTGAGTTGCTTGTTTGTCAAATCCGGCCAGTTTCGAAGAAAATCCTTAAGCCTAATCCGAACTGTTGACTTGTGCCTATACGTCGATGTCGTCAGCATCTCTAGGGTCTTGAACTTGAAAAAACTGCGGAAAATTTTCCCCCAAAATATCCCCAGAGCAGTTAAAACATCCAAGCCCGAGTTGCACTGTTCTAGAATTGGCCGAACCGACATGTCGCTAATTAACGGATATTATACACTAATCTGACATTCCGGAACATAAAACCGGACTCGAATTTGGTAAAAGAATGCCTAATAGTGTCTGACGTTCCCGCTCAAGTATCGGTTCGGACTTATCGGAACTTTAACAACGTTAGGGATCGGTCTAAACTCGAGGTGTTTAAATTTTATTATTACGACCAATTAACGGGCTTCTTTGAACCATCGGCGCTGTTTGTCTTCGGGTTGTCGACACAAAAAAACCACTGTTTACCGAATCAACTGCACAACTCAACACATGTTCGGAAATACTCAAGAAAAACGTTCGTGCATGTTCTAGAAGTATGCCACTAAGGTTTATGGGTAATTTTCCTATTTCTACACCCAATTTGGCTCCAAAAATGCCTCATGATTTTCACCACAAGGAACCGAAGAATGCAACACATTCATTGAACAAATCTGCTCCTACGAGTTAGAATTTGCCTCAAGTTGTATACCTGAACGGAGAAAAAGAGTCAAAATAAAATGAAGACTTTTGATTATGAAAAAGCAAAACTTTCAGCCGTGAATAGACAAACGCAAATCGATTTTTCCAAGGTTCTGGTTTTCATTTCCAAAGCCTACATTTGAGCTTCTAATGCTACATTTTCCATAAGGTGATTCGCACTTCTTACCGTCTCACAGTGAGAAGTTCTTGAGAAAACCAAACCTGAGGTATTTTGAAATTTTTGTTTCAAGACACGCTTTTACTTTTTGAATCTTATTATGGTTACAAGCACCTTGCTCTTGCTCGAAAACAATCGAGTAAGATCAAAAAAACGTCCCAATTAAATTTTCTCAGGTGCTTTCCTTTCTCGATGCACTGAGACTAATAACACGAATAAGACACCCCCAAAACCCACTACAACCCCCCCACCCAACTACTACGAACGCGCAAACATGACAAAGATCTCGGAAAGACTCATACAGCTACAGACAAAATGGACAAACAACCCCTACAACTGGACCATACTGAATCCCCTTTGTCTCACAAGACCACCAGACAATCCCGCTTCCGTTTCCCTACATCAACGCTACTCGAACACTTACAAACGCAACTGACTATGGGACAATAAAATAATTTTTTTTGTCAGAATTGGATAGTTTATTTAATAAGATTATTAACCTAGAATAAGAGAATTTTCATTTTTTTTTTATTTAGATTAAGACACATGTATTAAACAAGGGCAGAAAGACCGATAGGTCGATAGCCTTTTTTAGAAATAAAGATGTTTACTACTACTAAGATTGTTAACCTAGAATAAGAGAATTTTCATCTTTGTTTTTATTTAGATTAAGACTACATGTATTAAACAAGGGCAGAAAGACCGATAGGTCGATAGCCTTTTTTAGAAATAAAGATGTTTACTACTACTAAGATTGTTAACCTAGAATAAGAGAATTTTCATTTGTTTTTATTTAGATTAAGACTACATGTATTAAACAAGGGCAGAAAGACCGATAGGTCGATAGCCTTTTTTAGAAATAAAGATGTTTACTACTACTCTGTATTTTATTCATTTTGAGCAAAATTTGCGGATTTAAAGCAAATTTTCTAATAGAAGCTCCTGAATTTCCGAAGCTTTTTATTTATAGTCAAGAGTCATAAATGTACGTATTCTCCAAGAGCTCTCATGGCGATCCTCATACTTGCCCGGATAAAATGTGATTTTTTCAAGCAGTTCTTGATAGAAAAAGTTTCCAAGCTTTGAAAATTTGTTTTTCTCGTTAAAATCTAAATTCCCAAGTTTTCTCCAAATGATGCATTGGACGATCTTATAGTTGAAAGTAAAACTTGATTTTCTCTGCAGAAATTCGCTTTTGAGTGGCAAATTTCAAGCAGATCTTCAGAGAAGCCCTTTATAAATAATCTACAAGTGCCCTTTCTGTACGATCTGTATACTTGGCAATGTAAACCTTGAATTTTTCTTCTAAAATCATTTTGGGGGCCAAATTTCCAAGCAGATTTTCAAAAAAAAACCCACATTTCTCCACAAGTCTTCTTCAGGTGACTTCTTTCTACATCTTCAAATTTGACACGATAAATATCGATTTCCTCTTCAAGCTTTTGGTTGACGAATTTCCAGCAAATCTTCAAACAAATCTGTTTGTGTTTAATGTGTAAAATGTTTTGAAACATTTTATTTTCCGCCAGCCCAGACCGCAAGTTTTCTCCAACTGCCCTCTTTCTTTATGCTTGGTGCCAATGGTTATGATGGTGAAAAAAGACACCGAAACGTATTTGTAACATTATAAGTAATAAACAATAAAATTGACTGGAACCCAGGAATTTCTTTTGAATTGACTTTCTCTTCTAAAATCGCTTTTGAGTGCTGATTTGACCGGAACTCAATGTAAAAGTTTTTTTATGTACTTTCTTTCCACGGTACTCAAGTTTGACAAGGTTAACCTGGGTTTATTCTTCAAAAACCGTTTGGGTGACAAATTTCAAACAGCTAACCTACCCATATTTTACTCTCCTCTTAGGTTTACGAGCAATTTTGCAGGTTTCCATTTCTTAAGGGTCCAAAACAGGTAAACCGACTAACAACCTCGTTCGACTCATGCGACCAGATACTCATATTTTACTGTCAGATGAGCCTTGCATGCCTATATTGAATTGCAAAAAGGCTGCAAATAATTAAAATCCAATTACACTAATTGTGTAATTCTATACTGGTAATTTTACCCAACACGGCAACGGGAAACATGTGGTAGCAATTAGCAATTGTAAAAAAAACGACAATCATTGATCATTTCTGATGCAAACTGTGCGACCATTTAGTTCACTGGTGAATATTTTATTGGAAAACAATAGAAAAGCTCTTACAAGGCCCAAGTAGGTAGAAAACAATGCCATGTGATCGGTTCGTTGGCGTTTACAAGTTTCCACTTTTAGGGCCGGTTTATTCACTTCGAGATAACTAGTTTATCTGGGAGATAGCAAACTGGCTTTGCGAATGTTTGTATAGGGGTGGGTGGTACAGCGTTAGATAGTAACCATTAACCAGTTATGTGGCCGATTTAGTAGCAGATACGTTAATCGATCAGATTATATTAGCCGAGTTTAATGGTCAAAGGGTCAGCAAGTTTACCAGAGAGCGGATAAACCGGCCCTTAGGTTGATTTAACGGTGGTACAATGCCCCGAAAAGCCATAAAAGTTCATGAAAATCTAACGGGGTATTTGCAAAAGACCCGAAAAAATCGATTTTCTATCGACGATTTTCATCGTTCCGGTGCCTTTTGATCGTTTAACATTGTTAACAGACAAGCTATTCGGCTTTCATACGAAATCCATCGCAGTGACAACTGGTCGCGAGTGGACCCATTATTCATCCCGATCCACCTCATTATTTGTTATGGGTTCGATTTTCGAATTCTGAGAATTCCGATTTATTGGTAGAATTTTTTCGCGACCGGAAAGTCGAAAACGATGGGCGCAAATCTACAATACAACGATCCATTGGCGTAACCATCGCTTGCGACAATCGACCAACAATTGGAATATTCTTTCCCTTGATGATTTTCGCCCAAAAACCCACCAACAAGACGCATATTTTTCGCAAAAACAATGTCGCAACAAAAACGGGTTCAGACCTTAGTGGGTATTCCTTACGTATTATCTACGTCCTTGCGAGGTAAACGACGTACTTTTAACGCAGCAGCAATGTAAATTCGATTGGTGTGGGCTACAATTAATATTAGGAATCGACTTTTACGGTAAATTTGTGGACAAAAGAGCAATGTGTGAGATCTGCACGACCATGGACAAAATGTCACTTAATGAGGTTTGCAAATTGCTTGTTACGGCTTCGAAAATAGGGACAGACAACGGTCGCTCGCTGATGTAAAAAGAAGATGGGACTTGACTGCGTTTTTGAATTGATACGACCGTTGCAATTAGATATAATGATCACTTAATTGTGAGTTATTGTTCTTGTTAACGGATTTCTTGTTAAAATTATGGACGTCGCGTTTTAGCGGCAGTTTTAGTGGTCACTCTGGCTGATCGGTTTTCGGCTATGTTTATCACGGGCCCATCTAAGGTAGTACGGCCTTAGTTAGCTGATGCTCGGTTCATTTCGCATAACGGTAGGAAAGCTATTAGGAGGAAAATAGCGTTTAGGTTTTTGATCCAGTTCGGTCGTCGGCAGTTTTGATTGAAAACGTAAAAGGAAGCGCTTCGCCTATCGGCAAAAAGTGGAAATTGCAGACGGCCTCTTTAAAAACAAAGTCAGTCGACTGAAATTTTCATCAGGAGATAAACGCTAAGCCGACAGGCAATAATTTATCAAGAAGTGTAATGGTTCACACAAAATTGACTGCTTTAATAGCTATTAATAGGCAATAATTGCGCCTAGTTAATGATCCGTGCACTGATAAATTCTATCAGCATATTTGGAGTTGTCACAGTTAACGAAGTGCAAGAGTAAATTCGCTTCTCCCTTTGCGTCACGCTCGCTAACTCCCCAACATTTAGATACCAGTTCACACACACCCCCTTCGTTAGACCGTGATAATTGACTGTTCGACAGCCGACGATTAAATCTGAAAGTAATCTATTAATTAATTTGATTATCGGGGCCGATTGGATGGCAGCCCAAGAAAAGGCATCTGCAGATTCGGCAGCGACCTTCTACCTTCCGAAATTTATTGGCCTTAAACACATTTCTTTCTCAAACAGAAGCCAAAACGTTAACTGCTTAATAGGTAGCTGCCTAATTAACAATTTGGAAAGCGGACCCGCAATAGCATTTATATAATTGCCTACAAACATTTTAACGAACCCTTTAATTGTGATTGTTGTGCCTAACAGTATCAAGGATGAGTTCAATGGCGGCGACCTGAAATTTTATGGAATTATTCATGCACTTTTTCAACCAATCTCAATTTCAAATACAAGCTGAAAGGACGAGGAATCTGGTTTGAGGTGCGATCCTAGCCAATTAGCAACACTTAGTGAATTATGGCTTTTCCATCTTGCGAGCGGTTGGTTATTACCCATAACATTCAAATAGTTACATAAATTTGCCGCATTTTCTCAGCAAATTGGACATTCTGCGACCACAACCGGATGTTTTTGCTGCTTTTGTGTCTGATTAATATGCAACTTGTGTTCGAAAAACCATCAAGTTGAGGAACATGAAAGCAGAACCTTCTAGTCATTTTCAACACATTTTGTTCAAAAGGCACAATTTCCAGAAGGAGAGGATGATCTTTACAA